>LUCH01003795.1:41271-63123 GCA_013368495.1 Paragonimus heterotremus
GGAAGACAAGGCCAGTCATTTCTTTGAGCTCCTTGATGGCTCTGTAGTGTCCTGCAGTCAAACAACAATGCTGACGTATGGGGGTCGATAGAAACTCGTCTTAGCCACTTTCCGTCACGAATTTGAACAAAGCACACTAAAGAGTGATATCACACGATTTGTACACTAGCAAAGTTCCCTGCATCTTCACAGTTCTTTGTCGTAGACAGTTTACACATGCGGCATTCTGCACCACGACAAAACGAAAACACGTAGGTTACAATTCTGTTGTCATCAAAGCAGAATACATGGACTGGCCAGTACCTTTGTCTTGACAGATTCGTTGCACGAGCATATAAACGGAGAGTGAGTGGGTAAGGCCAATTTTCACGAGTAACATTTTAGAAGAAGAATTGCGTCATCTAGAACAGATTTTCTGGATAACGATTATCGGACTGGATTTGTGAAGAATTCAAATGAGTCTAATGTACAAATAGAAACACCATTAACCTTTCGTAAGAAAACGGCGCTTTTCCAACTGCCGTTCACAAGTGGCAGTTTGTGCTAATTAATTTATCATTCAATGAGGCCACCTGTTCATACGTCCAATGCTGCGGAGCCAACGGTAGTTTGCAGAACTGTTTGGATCCCACATCATCAGTCAAACAAGCCATACTACCAAATCGAACGTAATTTATAAATACAAATGTGGATGTGAGGCATGTACTAGAGTAGGTCCAATACACTGTTACACAACCAGGCAGCATTACAACCGAAAATCCAAATGTGCCGACGCTGCTGGTCGCGAAACATTCTCTGGTGAGGCAACATGCGGGTGACCGAACAAACAGCTTCGGGGTGATAGCTGCATCCCAGAACAACCATCTGCCACGCCACGCAGAGGCGGTCGCAATTCGATATCCTTATCCTCAGGTTTGCGCTCACGACAACTGTTTACGTCATCGATGTTGCATTGGTAGCGAATGAACCGTGAGCATTGTGTTTTCGTTTTGTTGTAGCCCAGAGTTTTGTGTGTGTTAGCCGTCCGCAGTAAACGCCTGTATGCATACAGCGAAAATTGCACAGAAACAGATCGTCTGGTGTCCGTCTTCAGTATTCTACGTTCAGTTATTTGGTCATTGGTCCTTTGGCACCGTTAGCGATTTTCACACGGTTCAACGTGCCTTTCGCGAGATATCCGATGCAAGGTTGTGGAGTTTCATTTCTTGCATCGATGGTTATATAATTCAAATGTACAAATGTCGTACTAGAATTTGTTCAACTAAAGAGAAAGGAATGACTCGAGCCTAAGGCCACATTCGACTTAGCGGAGGCAAAAAGCCGAGTCCCGAGGATGCAGTTAAATATTCAGCTGATTTCTGTTTACAGGCACTTTTATGGACTACTGATGAGTAGTTGGATATTTGGTTAATTTCAAGTTGAACATCACCCACAATTGATTGCAGCTGTCGAAAAGGGCCGACTGGAAAATCTATGGGAATGCGACAGCTGCGATCAGTTTTGGATGATTTTCAACTTTTATGGGCAGTACCTCGTAATGCAACTGGTCAATGAATGCGAAACGGATAGGCGCCAAACACCGGATTTCTGACGACCAATCAATGATTGGTCTTCGGAAATCCGGTATACTATTTTTCTGAACATTCGAGCATTTTGTGCTCGATTGTTTCTACTGTTTTCGTTGTACTTATGGATATTTGGTTGCCACATTATCGCGATCACCATATCACATGTTTTTCAAATGAGGTATCTGCCATAAATAGCTGTGCAAAAACAGTAGGCCCCTAACGTGTTTTATATGAATGGTTCAGCTGATTTCAACATGTGTAAAGCTTCCGCTGTTAGTCTATAATACTTGATGATAACTAGAACGATAATCTTAGGTACATTTGTCTCTGGTGTTTGATTGCATTGGCTTCGGAGGAATGTCGGAGTGAACTGTAGAGCTTGTTTTGTGTGATGTCATTCAACAGTAACCTTATTGGAAAAAGTACAGCATTCATCATTTACTGTAGTTGAGTTACCCAATACAGTAAATAACGCAGTAAATTCTAGTAGAAGGACAACGGGAATCATTTTAGCAAGTGAGCAAAAGTCCTTTCTACAAACAACAAATGGTAGTTACGATGAACATAAGGAACACAACTTCACTGTTCTTGAGAGTTCGTCCTGTAAAGAAGCCAGTTCCGAGAATTGTATCAACTGTCTAAAAGACAAAATTCAAGTTTCATTAGCTTTGAAGACTACAATCAATCAGAAGGTTCTGACCGATTAAGCAGCTCTGAACTTAAGGTCAGACAAAACCCACAGGGGACTAAGTTTGTCCACACAAGAAAAAAGAGGAGGTGGGAACACTCGGCCTGCGCACTCTGCCTGATAAGTTACGGTAATTACCACGGATTCAGTCACCAGCACACCGAGACCGATGCTCACCAGTTGGGTTGGTACCATTCAACTCAACTGAGTGTGGTTCCGTAATAGCTGCTGATTGGGAAAAGCAGGAAAGGGAAGTACTTTTCACAGCTAAGTCTAGTAACGTTTGCTTGTGCGTCACACGGAACTCTCCGTTCTCCTAACGGGCTAGGAGATACATAAATATGGATTTCGTTTTTGTTGCTTGTCTATAAATTTTACGTAAATGACAATCAACTAAGTGACTCTAATCATCCAAACAGAAACGATTATCGCTGCCTTAAAATGGATCAAAAGCTTCAACCGGTTAATTGGATTTTGAAGAAGTTCCCGTATTGGAAGCGAATTTCGATATCAATTAGCGCAATCTGAGAAAATTGAAACACTCAGTTCTCTGTAATACTTTTATCACAGTAGGAAAAAAACACGTGCGTTGCAACAGGTTAACATTTCGTTTACTCCTATCAGTCGCAAACGTAATACCTGCGGGTTATGTACGACAGACAAATAAAAACAGACAAGGTGTGAACATGCATACGTTCGCATCAAGTATTGTGTCATCGCATTTATTCATCATGTTGTAAGTTTCTGTGACTTTTTTCTCTGGATATCCATTTGCCAATAACATTTTTCTTATCATATCATCTCCAGTCTGCAGTTTATTAGGGACGTAAATATGGCTGTTTCTGTGAACTGGGGGCTTGAACAAACCACACTCGTTTGCTATCAGGACAAAGCTGAAGAACTGAAGATATTGCCCCTCCCATGCTACTTTAGGATAGATAGATCATTATGTGATGGATAGCCAAGTTGGAAATGTAACTATTCTAACACTCAGTGGAATATCTGGACGCGGTGATCAGATATGGTCAAAATCCAGAGCGGGTGGATTGTGGACAAAATGAACGACCGAACCAATAATCACGCAACAAAATCGAGCCAACAGGAGTGAAATGGCAAACAAAAACCCACGAACGAAAGCGTCAGCCAAGCGCACAGAAGCAGGTAAAAGCACATGTGACGTTTAAATGAAAACCGTCACTCTGTTGTGGGCTGGAATTCCTGTTCATAAATCCGAGCGCGTGAGTGGTGTGGGAACGTGCGAACTGGACAGAAGAGATGTTGCTTTATTAAACGACTTCTTACTATGGTTGTAATATCCTAGCATCATGTTTGATGGTGAATACATCCAAAAAAAGCCAAACTGCCGTTGGATCCAACTTCACGAGACAAGAATAGCTATGGGTGAATAGAATGAAGGAGATTCGGAAACAGAAGAATTGAAGAAAATAACTGGATTACTGACTAAGGAATGCCGTTAAAAACCCTTAGAAACTCGCAGTATGATCAATAGCTGCAATGAGCTAGTTCAAGCAGTTCGAAGGGAAGGATACATTTCTATTTCTTTAACTCACGGGGGATCGACTGACAAACGAACAGGGACAACTCGAAGTCTTCCCTAGCCCATACGTATGCGGCTACTTAATTACGCTTGATTTAACCCACCAAGGGACTAGTCCTACATAATCTCGAACGCAGGTATCCTAACTATTCTGTCTCCCACGCTGTCTACGGGCTCACTCACAGCTGCAGTGACGTTTGCATTGAAAGAAGAGAACGATAATTATCTCATCGAATGGCAGAACATGTCCTGAAGTGGTTAAAGCAGCTGACGACACAATAATCCCAAACCAATGGATCTGTTAATGGAAATCTCATATCCCAGATTGTCAGACTCATGACAACAGATCACTATGCTGACCCAATTTGCTCATTCAAACTATTGTTACGCAATTAGAACCTGAAACTACGGACCTTCAGCCGAGCTATGTTGATCAGGACTCACCACCTGGTGATGTGGTCAGACCAACTCATCAGGTTATCATGGTGTAAATGTGTGCCTGTCCATGCCTCGTCTGTCTTTATTTGCCTGTCGTGTATAACCGGCATGTTTTACATTTACAATTGATGAGAGTAAACGAAATGTTAATCCATCACAACATACTTCTTTCTGCTTTCAAAAATAAGCTTAGTCAAATGTGCAATCATAACAACGTGTTAGAATTAAACTTCAGCTTCAAACCCAAGATGACCAACTGATCATGTTCCATTGAATAGAAGGAATTTCATTAGTCGAAGAAGACCGAATGGAAAAGTTACTAAGGAAAACAAATTGTGTAGTTCTTAAAAAAATGGTTGCGCGTTCTCACTGAATTAACAGTTAGACATTACTGTAAGTGTACAAAATTCCCATCATCATTTTCAATGCGCGTGTTAGCCTAACGTTTCCGACTTCCTTATTGCAAATGTTCCGCGAGACCATTGCAATGTTCACCTGTAGTTTGACTACAGATTGACTGAATGAACCTGTAAACCAAGGATACTAAACGACTCCACAGGAAAAAAAAGTCCAAGGGGGTTAACTTAGAAAAGCTCGAGGGCCATTGAATGGATCCATCCTCACCGATCCACCTCTGTGCAATGGTGTTGTCCGAACACCCAGTTAGAACGACCGTTGAACACAGGTTCCTTACGTTAAACAGGCACCTGTGTTTGCACATATTGATAAAGGAAGCCTGAAAGAAGTTTCGGCTAGATGACATTACTCGTCGTTCCATCAAAGAAGTATGGCCCTAAGAGCGTGGTATTGTGCAACTCAAATCACACCAATAGCTTAAAATTAAAGATGTGGTGCGCTTTAATGCGTAGGCGTGAGCTCAGTTAGAATCACTAAAATAGATTTTGTTTGTGTATCCTGCCAAGATTTTAGGGGGCTGATTTATTGGTAAAAGTGATGTCTCCTCTTAAAGCTGACTGCTAAATGATAACACCTTGGAACTAATATGTAAACTGCAAACGTACGTGCCAATGAACATCGTTAGGAGCTACGTCAGCAAAAAAAGATTTATGAATCTAACCTTAGACGAACAGGTTTTCACTTACTAGAACATCTGCCAATGGATAGTCGTTGAGCGAAACTTGTGAGTACAAAAGAAGGGATTTGAAAGCACAGCTAGCGAAGCATCCTTCCCAGCGGCCTCCTCGGTTGAGCTTCTCCGGAACAGTAGATGTTCTATTTTGTATACGGTACCCGTTTCGATGAAGCATTATCTAACTTTTAACACTACTAGTGAAGCGGGTTTTCTTTTTTAAAAGACGACATTTGAGCTCGTAGTACGCACTACACAAAAACAAACCGGAAGAGCTCAACAAGATCAACTCCGTTTTTATAATTGACTGTAAGTTTCACTATTGCTTGTCAAAATTGGGCGCGACTTGTCAGTCCAGGGCGAACGCGGAAACAGACACATCCTTCTTTTGAGCCGTCAGTATGGGTTCAGTGCTCTTCTTCACCGTATTATGCGCCTCAAAGGTGACCATCTAGCCAACGATATAAAGCACAGATTGAAGTCTGCTCTGGCGCGAACATATGCGGCCGCGCAGTTGCGCTTATTTCAAACCACCAGACGGCTAGTTCTCCGCAATCGCGAAAGTAGTTTGTCAAATTGTTCTGTCTCCCATGTTGTGTACCAGTTTACTTGCAGTTGCAGTGACGTTTACGTAGGCAGAACAGATCGACAACTATCACTGCGAGTCGCCGAACACATCCCGAGGTGGCTGGAGCAACAGATGACGCATCACTCTCAACTTGGTGCACTGACGGCTCGAAATCCATCCTCATCGATTGCTAAACACCTCATGACAACAGGTCACCAAGCTGACCCACTGAACTCATTCAAGATACTGTTGCGCAATCGAAACCCGAAGTTGTTAGCTTTCTGTGAAGCGATGCTTATCCGAACTTACCAGCCGACGTTGTGTACACAAAAGTGGTTGAGACAACCTATCGGGTTGCCATGGTCATGATTACATAATACTTGGTGTGCTTGTAGGCGGGCCTAGTTCTCTGTTTGTCTTTATTTGTATGATGTATATAACTGGCATGTTTTACGTTTGCGACTGATGAGAGTAAATGAAATGTTAACATATCGCAACATATGTCTCCTTTCTGCTCTGATGACGAGCTATAAGTGTTGAACCAAACACCAATCCACTAAAACATCGTCGTTCATAACCTTCGTTTTGATCACTATACTGTTCCTGGAGGCAACCGTGAGAATATATCACGTGTGCGCCTGTTAGTTAATGCAGTAATCCCTCCAGAAATGGAGCAACGACCGATGGTCCTGAAGGTATTTCACTTGGTTACAACTGATGTTGTGAGTCATGAGCGCGGGTGACACGACGATTTTTATGCGGAAGCCGACGCAAATTGCATATGCCTGAATAGCACAACGAACAGAAGTAAACGCAACGGTGAATTCGCGAAGCGATAGTTGTCAGTGGGAAGTTCTTGTATGAATAACAAGATTTCTCGTCGAAGTACACTTTAATGCTCCCTGCATTCCCGGGCTAGTCCATACCTAGGTACGTGCCTCCTTCAAACTATTCACGCGCAGTTTAATGTGACTGTTGACTCTTACCATACTCCGTCTCCCACGAAGACTGTTGCTACATTACCAGAAGTAGTTCAGGCTCTATTTGTTCTCCTGGAAAGCTGCATACAGACCTCGTGAAGCTGATACACCGGGCGTGCATTCCCTTCTGATGGGATTATCATACCTTTTGCACAGCTGCCTTCTGTTAATCTGATGCTGATGTCGCTCATTTTTATTCAAATATACTGGACCGGCACCTTTCAGTACTGCATACGATCACATTAAATTTGTAAGGAACCTTATGGAACCGGATTCTTGTCACTCGGGCACCGCCAGACCTGCAAACCAGGCTCGAACACAGTGAATCGACCAGATAACGTTGTGACTGATTTTCTTGGCTGCTTCCCTAATAATTTCCAGGTTCTGATTGACCTAACTCCACGCTTCTTCTAACTCAAGCACATTCATCCGTTAGTCACCCTACAGGTAAACTTTCTGATGAACCGGCAACCATGGTGTTCGCCCATGCACTACCTCGAATGGTGATTTTTTCGTCGCACTTTGTGAAGGAAAGGACTGGACCAGCAGAATAAATGGAAACAACTCCTCTAATTTTCTTCCTGTCGCCGTCAACCACTCTTTCTTTGTTCGATCGTTCCTATCTGTTGATCCGCTTGATTTGAAACGGTAGGCTTTTGTGCGAACTTTTTTCGGGAAGAAACAGTCCCGAAAATCATCACTTTCGAAGCAGGGGGCCTTGATCGGTCAGCAGACTTCGTAGTATCCTACGGTCTGAAGCGATGTGTTTCATCACAATCCCCTATACAGTGTTTGCACACTGATCGCGTGCAGTGGCTGTATCGATTCACTTTGTGAAATGTTTTGTCATAGTGACGATTTTCCGGTTTCCACAAGTGGTTAATTAGAAGAGGCCGATCACGTCCACCGACCATAATTCCCCATCTGCACTGAGTAGGATTGGCTGAATGGCACTTTGATTCGGTAGTTTACTGCCTTTCAGAAGCTAACACTGTGGACACATGACCTAAAACAGTACTTTAGTGAGACAGTAATCTGCGAAGTTTGCAAATCTGCTAGTTACCATCAGAAATGTGTAGTTCCACCGGCAGGTCGACATTATCGTCGCACAGAAGAAGCGGTTAACATATAAACCGTAAATTCACATGAGGCTTGAAATGTTCTTCACCATTTTGCTTACACAAAAGCATTCCTTATAGACGTGACGACAACACACGTTGCGAACTTGTCTCAGTGTTGTGACCGCAAAAGACGCTTGGTCTGCAAGTCGTTTATTGCACGAACTGCCGTACCCGTTGTGTTAAAACATAGGACCACGTACACTCATTTGCATGGCTGACGTCCATTCACACACACTGGGTAGCAATACGTAGTCATTTGCCCCGGCGGCACTTTTCCCATAGTGTGTACACAGTATTCCGATAGTCGCTTCTGGTCCGTCGTCTTCTTGGTGTGTAGGCTTGCCCTTTAGTTCTCGAATGTACGCACTACACTACTCACAAACGTGGTTGCCTGTCATACAAAAATTGTAGTACACTCCAAGATCAAGTCCATTTTGAGTTCCTTCAGCATTTGTGGACGTTCTCTATAAACTGTATTTGAGGTAATCACAAAGATAAAAATCCACTGGACTAACATCTGGTGATCGTGAGGACTATACCCATATCTAGTGAGATACTATAGGTTGGATGCATCGGTGTACGACGCATTAAGTCATTACTCACAGATCTGTGTTAACCAGACATAATATCTATTTAAAAAGAGCTGCTTAAAATGGAGACCGAACAGTTATTGCACGGTATTTACAAACGTATATCGTATAGTGCTGCAAATGACAACGACAAGCATGTATCAGGAACAAGTGGTCAATTCTAGCTAACGACATCCAGTAATATGTACACACTGCGAATGATTCATCTGTGAAATAAAAAAATGGGCCCGGTATCGGTAGATTTTTCTTTAAATCAACGCATTGATCACTGTCACCCAGTATAATCTGGTACTCCCAGTTGCCCCAGTGTTTGGCTCAGTCTGCCGCAGCATCTGCAGATAGCAGTGCTCTATTCCTGTATGTTTATGCGAATATAGGTTCTACCTGTGACAGTTCCGTCAAAAAAAGAAAGACCGCATAATACGTGTTCCAACAAGCCAAACCCAAATCACAAGCTTTGGGCTATGTTGATGTCGAATTGGTGCAAACCGATGGGGGTTGTTGACGTGCCAAAAAATGGGGTTTGCGCACGAATCCATTCAGACAGAATACTGCTTCGTCAGTTAATACTGTCGAATAGATATCCTTCCATGACAAATACCACAGGTAAAATGACTCACATTTGTCCACATCTTGTGGTGGACTATCAGGCAGAAAGTACGAGCACTCCAACTCTCGGTGGAATAGCTCAACACAGAGGGGAAGTGCGTTCAAAACCCCACAGCGAGTGGATGGAGGACGGCGTGTGCGACCGGATGAGTCATCGTTCGACCGGATCGGACCAACGGGCGAGACGTGGCAGCCGAAATAAGAGGGATGACCAAATTGAAGGCCTGATTATTCCAACACTCTCAGGAATATCTCGACACGGATGTGAAGTACGGTCAAAGTCGCAGAACGCTGTCCGTCGTCTCGCCTAAAAGTGCAACACTTCAGAGCCCACTACACACTGAACACACGAAAGATACAAGTATCGACCGATTGCAGGAGCTTCGGTTGTTAGATTGTAGCGAAAAGACGTCCAATAAAGCACAATCTTTATTGTCCAGCACACTAGTTACCATGTCACATGCGCACTTGCGATTTTGAATCACAATTCCATTCCACAACACCCCCCGGTTTCCGCTCACACGTCATGTGCACCTCTACCCGGTTTACGTGTGTGATTTACGCCTTCTATCAGGGGGTTTTCCGCCCGCTATTCCTCGTCCGTTGATCCGATTTCGTTGAGCGATGGCTTGTCCGGTCGCTCGTGCTGTCCTCCGTCCAGCCACTGTGCACTTTGACGGTTATTACAAGTCGCAGAACATCACTAGTAGAACAGTCGTTTGTTGATATGCCTGGTCGATCACTTCGTTGCAGGTCATGAACACCGCTCGTTACGACAAGCCTTCTCGTCAGCCTTCGAACTGATTTACAGGTAGCCGGATGTGTACCCACATGACTTGTATTAAAATCCCCAGTGGTCTCAGTTATATTTTCACCACAGACCACATAAATAAAAGCGAGTTCCATACGCGTGACATGCCTCAGATTCTGTAGGGGAATTGTTAGTTCGCGATCAGTGTTTTAGTAATCTGTGAATCTGGTTCGTTCATGAATGCAGCTTTTCAATGTTCATCGTTGGGTAAATAATTTATCTTCATAACACAGTCCGTTAGGAAAATATATTTGTCCTACTTCGTATATTTGCACTCGCCACCGATGCATGCTGGTTTCCAGTCCAGTAGTGCCACTCAAGCCCTGAAACGTGTGTCAGCAGCCAGGTTGTTATCGATCGTGAACCGTGGTCGCTATACTCTGGAACGATGAGGCCGAGTGACCAGATTGGAATTGCGCCTACACGCACCCACAGTCAGCTAATCGGGTTCTGGTTTCAGCCGTGTGTTCTGCCCGTTCACCCGCCCAACTTGGTTAGCTGGCTTGTTCGTTGGTCTCGGGTCCAGTGTTGAACAGAAAAAGTTCGTGTATTCGGACGTGTCACACACGCTAGAGTCATGACGGTTAATTAGATTAAGTCATTTGGTTCGGACCCAGGATGTGGTCCATACGTCTGAGACACACTATAGGTGGCAGACGATTACTATTAGCGGTAGTCAGGACAAAGTGAATCAGACCGGATGATCACATATGGTGTCGGTACGTCAAAACTAATCTGATTTGTTGGTATCTGCAAGCGAACTGGATAAAACAGTTCAGTCGGAGTTGAAGCCAGTTGTGGTCTAATCGGACGGCTGCAATCTTATTGACTGACTGGAATAGTAGAAATCCATCCACCCGATGCAGAGTTCGTCACATGTAACATTCCAGTTTCCCTTCAGTCAACTGATGTTCACTCCCACTCTTGGGTTTGCAGAATCTCAAAGATGATGATACGTCCTAAACTGGGTTTTTCAACATTGCACGATTCGCCTTGCCGGCTCCACTGAGGGATGAGCAATTCAACCTACCGTCCACAGTTGAAACTCGCTCAGACTGACCTTATGATCAAGTATGCCACCGCTTGTTTTGCCGGTCGTGGTTTTCGAATAGTGATCTGTAATCGACCATGTTTAATCTTCTTCGAAGTATCTGAAACATACATCACATGCTCTGTCTCACTGACGCTGTAGAAGCTGATATCCAGTACATAAAAAGCAGCACTGGGTAAACCGTCCATTAGAATGAGTATCAGTCGCCTGCTTGCAGAAGCAGCACCCGATAGCCCAAACGACATTCCTTTGAGTTTTTACTGTTCTTATCACACAGAGGAAACTTTTGTCTCAATTCGACTGATTGATTACCACTTTATTGACTATATTCCATTTCAGCCTCCTTACCAGCAAGACGAACAATTTAAATGGGCTGTTCACCACTTTGATTATTTCCTGTTCCAGCTTGTCTTTCATTTCTCGTTCAATTTTTGACCGTGAGTACCTTGGAATTTTTCTGGCGCCGAACAGTCGAACTCATCTTTACTCAGTAGAGCTTTCATGTGCAATCCAGTCACAATAGCCGTACAGTCCGTATTGAATAATTGCCTGAGTTTGCGTATCATTTCATCCACAGTCATATGTTAAAATCGATTTGGACGTGTTTGATTCAAATTGCGTTAGTTTTGACTCGCACTTTCTCATTATTGGAACTACTTCATACTTCGTTGTAGGCTTGTCATGTTTCGGATCAATCCAGCTTCAGTACGAGCAAGAAGATCTGCCCTTATTATAGTTGGCATGCGACGAAAAAACTGACGACTTCTGCTGGATTAACTGATCACCGCTTCAGGCGTAATGTTCTATTGAGCCGTTGGCTTAAATATAACTGCATCCACTGTTCGGACGACCGTTGTGCATAGCTGAACGATCTTCCTGGTCTCGTACTGTAATCGAACTCGTTGAACCAATAGTAGATAATGAATTGCCTTGGTTCACTGCTAGCCTCAATGCAGTAAAACAGGAGGCTAAGAGATGTGAATGCGGTTTCCTGAGTTCGAACAACAAGTAATTTTATAGACAGTAGTAATTAAAACGACTGATTAGGTGATGTGAAACAGTACTGCACCAATTCTCTTACGTTTTCCAGTTGTTTGAATTGCCAGTGTCTTTCCCGACTGACATTTGCTGAACCGGTAGAAGAGAAGCAACCGGAACATTCATGAGTTGGTGTAATCATGCCCTATGCCTGTTATTCAGATGGACCCGAAACCATAGTTCGTTGTGGTCTACACACGACTGTCCTGGAAGTTTGGATTACCACAACTTGATCCAATCAATGAAATCGTTACCCTGTACCAGTCACATAATATTCCCAACTCCAATTAACTTTTCCCCTAGCCTGAACTACCGTCCTGTTGGCTAGGCCCATTATCGGATTTTCCGTCCCAAACAAAAAAACAATTAGTGAGCAATTTATCTAAGTGTCGTTTTTTCTTGCCAGTCAGCATGCCATCCCCAAGTATCCAGACCTTCTACGTCTGTAGCGTGATTCCGCAACTTTTCTCCGTCTCCCTCAAAGTGAAAAACGCCACATTTTTAAACACCTTTTCTATTGCTAGCTTTTGGCATCGTTGACCACCAGAAGGTATTCAACCAGCAGTTGCCGGCTACGTCAACCAACTTTTCTAAAATCATCGAACGTATGATGACAACAATCTTGAGCTGTTCCTGGACTGCTGATTCTAGTCCCTCCATGAACTGATCTAGCAGGATACGGTCTTCCAGCTCAATGTCCAACTTTGACACTGATTTGACGTGAACAACAGTGTTGACTTCGAGATTAAGCCAGGCGCCCCTAAACAGCCGCATCGCCTCGTGGCAGTCAACACAGTTGATCAATCCGGCGATCAACGCCTTTTTCCCGGCGACCCACTCCACCATCGCAAGGCTCTTTTGCGCCGCCTTTAGCACCGTATTTTCCCTGCCCTTAAACAGCATCCGTGGGGCCGCCAGATTTGCCAGGTCTGTCTTGACCCCGGTCACCTCAGCTACGTCCTAACAATCCTTCAAGGACTTTCCGGACGTTACTGTCATTGTTTGGCAGTCGCCATCGAATCTTCATTCTCAAATTTGATCACGGTCACAACTGTTGTGAGCCACCTTTTTACAGGCGCTTTCTTCAGTAGCTACATTTGACCAGAACTATTTCGCGCTGAGGATAAACTGAGACAAACTAAGCGTTTGCGGATAATATTGTCATGTTGTACCTGGCACACTGGCTTGAGACATCCTAAGGAACCATATCAAACAGTGGTTACTGACACAAATAAAGTTGACCTAAACGGTAGTTGGCAAAACACTGTTTCTTGAGCTCTGTTCTTTCAGATGCTCGAAAGAATATGCCGTTTTGATATTTGGTCAGATACGTTTTATCCTGTCTGTGCTCTCTTTCACCAAGTTTGCCAGTGTCGAAACTATTAAGACTATTGTCAACCTACTACTATTTATCAGTTTTCAATGTGTCCTTTTTCTGATAAATATTTTCTCCTGCATTCTCGATAGGAATGTTTTAAGATGTTTTGTCAGACGGCGATTGGTGATACAAGTAACCTTGTCAATTGTTGTCAATTTCGCGCTTCCAGTGTCAGCCCAGATGTTCTGGACACAAAGAAATATCTGCGTCTACACTCGATACCCACGGTCTCCTTCTACACCGCTGGCTGATTCACACTTATGATCGCTAGCCGGATCGTTCGCTCACCCGGAGTGCGATAGGCTGGTAAAAATCGACCGATTAACTTGATTACCATAAACCTGACCAATCCGATAAGTGCACTGAATACAAGCAGACAGCTCACCAATAGGTCTTAGCTGTAACCGGGCCAATGACCTTCAGGACCAATGGTATATGCTGTCACGCACGTGCGCAGTTTTTCGTGTTCACATTTTTCGACAATCAAGCCGATACAGTATTGATTCTTGTTAGTGTGTTCCATAGTCATAAGTGAAACTGCTGAAAGCTCACATGCACATAAGCTTTCATGTGTACACCCAGATTTCTGTAACCGCAACGCTGAGTTGAGTGTATGAAGGTACATGCGTGAGTGTGCATGTGCCCGATCGATCAAGCAAGCCCGCTCACATAACACCTATTGAACGTATGGCCTGTTTTCGAAAGCCGTAATGATAGATTTTGTGTAGTGGTATGGGGGCAGTGGTAACTTCGTCCCACACACTTCACCTCCTTGCATGACCAGCAACAAAGCCTGAACCGGGATCTTCCCAGTTAAAGTGCCAGAAGGTCTTGTCTACTAGCACAAGAAATTGGGCCAGACATTAACTGTCACGTCCTGTGAGCCGAACTGGAATGAACCCAAACAAATCACGGTTCTGTGTTACTTACTCTGATCTATATGAAGTACCAGTATTTCAATGTCACACTGAGTAAGCCGAGTGTACTAGAAACATCAGTATTGGTAAAAGGAAATGATAGTCTTAAAATTTATGTTGCCGACCGTGTTTGTTTGCGGATCTGACCTACTCTAGAAAAGAGCGAGAAAGAGACAGCTTTGGGGCTGTTACAAATGGCTTCGCTCCAACCAGTCGTAGTGAATATGTCGACCAGCCCCTTCTCTCTCTCCCCCTCTGTCGCTATACTAAGTCTCTCTGGTCTCCTTTCCACCTTGCATCACGTATCTTCCGTTGCAATAGCCATTTCTTCTCCGTGATTCAGAAAATATTCAAAAACTGGTAACCCGATGTCTTGGGTTATTCATCCAAATTATGTAACTAGCGTTAAAATTCCATTCGGATTTCCAGTGAAACAGAGACATTGAACTTAGTTAACTTGATTGATTGCAGTAGTGTCTTGTCACAGAGATCATTCCAGCGAACGATGAACATCACACAGCACATGTGTGCAAGAAGAGGGGCGACGAGCTGCGATCTACCATAGAGTACACAAAAGACACAAAATACATGTATGATGCTACCAAGTGGCGATATGTGACGGTAGTCAACGGTGACCCAAACGGTAACCTTGCAAACTGATCATATGAAAGAGGCCGTTTTTGTCGCGCAAGGTATATAACTGGACTTACTGGATGGACAAAACAAGCAAGTCATTGTAACTATCTGTGGACTTTTTATGGCCTCGTTCGTTAGAAGAATTACCGTGGGTGTTGACCATATCTTCGTTTATGTACTGACGTCCGCTTCAGGAGAAGGCCTGAATTTGTAGTGAGGTTGGTTCCTATACTTTCCAAAACTGTTACGTTCTGGATGCTATATGATCCCTGGACTAGTTATGTGTGCCACTGAGTTTACGTACTATCAGACAGGAAAACACGACGGTGCAAAATATGGTCACTATCTTGGTCTTCAGCGGCCGGTACATCAGTCAGAGAAAGCAGCACCTAGGTAATCTCGACCATACTGTATCTAAGGTGCTGATGGAGCTTCTTGTTCAACCCAGGAAAACACCCTTTCAACAGAAGATGGATAAAAATTTGTTGAATTTTCAACTTATCTCCGACAAGGGTACGAGCAGTTTCATAATTAAGGTTTCTGACAGAGTCAAATACATCTTTCGGGGGGAAAAGGTACAGACTTCTCTGACTGCTCGTAACGTTTTTAAAATAGTCAATGTTATGTTCAACTAGGTCCAGAAGTTTGCATGGTTGAAGTCAAAGGTAATATTGTCTGCTGTGGAGAAAGTCAAACCCTAATCCTGTAGAATGTTGTCGTCTGAAGTTGTGATGTTCTAAAAAGACTGCATTGGCCGCCGTCCGCCAGTGTGATCTGATACTCCCAGTTGCTCCAGCGCTGTTACAACACTGCTGCAGCATTTACAGATGGGAATACTCTATCCTGCAAATGTTTATACGAATATATGGGTTTCACCTGGAACCTTTCCATCGAGAAGGGAAAGGCCCGATTATACCTGTGCCAACAAACCAAACTCAAACCATAAGATTTGGGTTATGTCAATGTCGAATTGGAGGTTACTGACGTACCAAAAATAGAGTTTGCGAACGAATCCATTCAGACAGAATGCTAACTCGTCAATAAATACTGTCGAATAGATATCCTTCCATGATAAATACCAGTCAGTCATTTACACGTACAGTCTGCACAGTTGGTTTTCAGTAGTTTTGCAAATTCGAAATATGTTTCGTTCATGAATACAACTTTCTTTTGTCAAAATGGCATAATCCGTTAGGGAGATCTCATTTGACGTGCTTCGTCTATTTGCACTCACCACCGATGAATGCTGGTTTCCAGTCGAACGTTGCCACTCAAGCCCTGAAACGTGTGTGAACAGCCAGATGTTATCGGTTGTGAACCCTGGTGGCCGAAGTCTGGGACGATGAGGCCGAGCAATTGGGATGGAAATGCGCGTACACCCACCACCCACCCAAAGCCAGCTAATCTAGTTCTGCCCGTTCACCCGCCCGTCTTGGTTAGCATGCATGCTCGAGTAAAGGACTACCGATGCAGACAGTATCGATTTTACACGCTGAAATAGACGGAAGTTGACAGGTAGCTTAAGGGTAAAATTAAGACAAGAGACGGTATAACAAAAACATTCAACTAATAACAACCATTTAATGACTAATGTAAGCTCATCACTACAAACCTTTAACACTGTGTTGGTGATAAGTTAACTGTCATTTGGAAATGTCCGTGAACGATGATGGATTCATCACAAGAAGAATGCACAGGAAGCCCACCTGGACGGGGTAGTATATTCATTTCAAAAGTTCTGTACCAACATCTCTTAAACGTGGTCTCTTTCGAACCCTCTTCAGTAGGGCTCGCAGAATTCTCTGATCCAAGTCAATCGAGGAGGAATCGGAGTTCTTCCACCAAACACTGCTGCACAACGACTGCCTAGCGCACTTTATGTAGAAGTACGCTAGAGGAGGGTCGAAACGGTCCATATAAGAAATAATCCCGCAAACCCTTGTATATGACACCGCTATACAAGGGTGAGGATGTAACCCCCTCATCCAACGTAGACTAAAATATGCCCACAGAGCCGAGTTCAGCGCGGCAGAATTAAGGCTAATCAAACAGATGACACGGCCACCCTGCATGCCGAGGAAAGACCGAAGCAACGCACTCACCACTTCAAATATTATTTACGAATTCACCTGTACTTGTGAAGTCAAGTACATCGGCCGAACTCTGAAAACGCTTGGAACACGTGTCTAGAAGCATATTCCAAAATGGCTAGTGAGCAACAAAACCGGCGCTGTCCAATCTTCTATCACATGACGTTTGGAAGAAACGAGACACGTTACTCAAGTGGATATAGTTTTTCGTGTGTTGTATCGCCCAACCAATAAGCATGCTTTACCTTTTGCTGAGGCCGTTGCGATACACCATTACAACCCCGCACTTGTGTACAGAAGCGAACAGTGATAAACCTATCATTACAACAGTGTTAACTGTTTGTAGTGATGAGCTTATATTAGTCATTAAATGGTTGTTATCATTAGTTGAGTGTTTTAGTTATGCTGTCTCTTGTCTTTAGCTTACATTTGGGCCACCTATCAACTTCCGTTTACTTCCGTGTGGCTCACTGTAAAATCGATATTGTCTGCGTCGGTAGTCCCTTACTCGACCTGTTTAAAATATGAGCTTTTTAAAGTCATGACGACTCATTAGAAAGTGACCGGTTCTTTGTGCTATTCTTATGACAATCGATGGTTCATCCCTATTTTAAGCTTATTTAGATTAATGCGTGTTTACTGATCATAGTTCATGTGTCGTAACCGAAGAGATCGGTGGATATGTGTTTGCCGGGTACATCTTAAATAACTTTACTTGCGTGTTCTACAGTTATTCGGGGTGTATAACTGCTCTAACTTAGACTGCTAATTAGGTTAGGCTCATTGGTTGGGACAGCGGATCTTGTTGTTGGATCCCTATTTCCGGGAAGTACTGTACAAAGTTGTGCACCCTTTTAGTTTTACTGGTTGGTGATTCACCTTGTCAAACAAGGGCTGAAACGATACCGGGGTGGGTTTGTAGATTTTTGGACACAAGGTCTAAAGTTTCCGTAAATTTCTTAAATGTCAAAGTGACTTTGACTTGCGAACCTGGATTAATTACTTCACTCATTTGCATTCACCTGTATAACTTGGTCAAGTCTACATATCATATCGACGTATCAAAGACGAGCCTATCTTAACCTACAGAACTTTCCAACAACCGTCGTATGTTTTGAAACACTTTCTTATGATTAATCTAACTCACTCTCACTTCGAGTCCACTAATTGCAGATAAAGTACCTGTTAAATCCCCTTAGGAGAAAAGTGTTTTTCAAGTACTAGGGTAAGTCTAATCTGAAGCACCCTGCTTAAATCCGCCAGCCGATGGCTTCAAATGAACCGCTACAGTATCTATTTGTGAAACTTTTCCACAGCTTAGTCATCTGGAGAATTTTTGAATGATTCAGAACTTCTAATGTCAATACTTGCACCTCAGTATCTGTTCAATTGCACTTGTTTCTACCATTCGAGCTACAGTCCCTTTTTATGCAGTAATTTCTTCTGTGATTATAATATTTCACAGAGATAAATACCTGAGTCACTCAATTCGAGGCGTTATTACTGTTGCATCGAAACTAACTCTGGTGTCGAACTACGTCAGTTACTTCGTTTCTGTATTTCCGGAACCATCACACTCATTCTAACAATCCTTACTGTTTCAAAACTGAAAGTGTTGTGGTTGGTCAACGGTCAATTCCATACGCTGTGACTCTTACACACTGTCGATGTCACTTCGCTTGGCAATGGAAAGTTTGCAATCCAAATGTTAAGCTCAGCGATCAACTAAACATCGGAAGGAATAAGTGTATCGATGTCAACTCCAACAACACTCAATCTTGCTTTAAAATGCTGTGAGTTATGTAACCGATTACTTGATGCGAAAGATGCCTCAGTATCAGAAACCAACTGTGACATGAACACAAACAATTGCCAAAACTCCTAGATTCCTTTGTACTGTGTTTCAGGATATCTTTTCTTCTTCCAAATCAGTGGAAAATCTCAAATAACTGAATTCTTAACACAGTGATCCGTTTGAACTCAAACAGCATTAGTGACCTGCGGTTTCCCTCACCATCAATAGCATTTCGGTATCTACACATGTAATGATCAATGTCACAAGGTCCAGTTTGTGGACATTTCCGTGTTTCTCAAGACTGTTTCTCTGGCGAATGGACCTTGCCTCTTC
The DNA here is from genome assembly GCA_013368495.1 of Paragonimus heterotremus. Classification (NCBI taxonomy): domain Eukaryota; kingdom Metazoa; phylum Platyhelminthes; class Trematoda; order Plagiorchiida; family Troglotrematidae; genus Paragonimus; species Paragonimus heterotremus. Next base: position 60,531 of record LUCH01003795.1, read on the forward strand.
CAGATGTGGGTGCTTTCGTAACTAACACGGTGGTACTCTCTCAAATCCCGTTATCGGGCATACAATACATTAATATTAATCAACATATCGTTCTAACCTGTTAAATGACAACAAGGTAGATAGTACGTTTTTGAATGACAGTGCATCTATACAATCTCTAGTCTCACATGAATAGTTTCCCATCAAACCTGAGCGATTGGCCTCTTTGTAAGTAACCATGGAAAGTACGTTTCGCAGTCAAGCACACACCATGTGAGGTAGATACAATGGTCTAAAAATGATTCTCACTCGAGAATGAAGGGTGTGTGGATATGATTGATGAACAGCGTAAAAACAGCATAAACATCGTGGGAGAAATAAACGGTTACCCTCATTTTCTCAAGGTGGCTTGTTAAGGTTATTTTTAACAGCCGCGTGCTGACACAGAAGTCACAGAGGTTGATGGAACGTATGCGGTTCATCTCTTTTTAGGATCGCATGTTGTTTGCCAGGTATTTTATATGTCTGCTGTCCACTCCTCTAAATCATGAGGAGCAGTATTGTTGCGTAATGGGCCACCAAATCAAGAAAACCAGAACAACAACGATCTGAGCGTCACCAAGCAATCTCAGTCTAATAAAAACAATAACCTTCATATTGACAAACAACTGCGTTAACGATTGTTCTCTGACTGGCCCGTTCCTCAGGACGATCACACACACCGTAGCAACTCGTTTGTTTAAATCTGATACGTTTTCGTACAACTTGTTTTAATCATCACTTCTAACAAACGAATTCAGTGCAACAACTGCCGGTTGTTTTTTGATCGGTTGGCGCTGACCGACCATAATTCCGTCCGCAGCAGCTTGTACCTAAGCTCTGAGTGGTTGAACTTTCCCCAGTCAGAAAATCGCTCCAGTCCAAACTAATTGCAAGCAGTCTTACCAAACTCTCCTATATTTTGACAATTATGGCTGTATTCATGCAGTCTGCTTATGAGTTGTTTCATAGATTATATATCGGACTAACGTCAGGGCTACGTGAAGACTGATGTGAACACGTGATGCTAAGGAAAAATAATCACGCATTAGAAAGAGGTGTTAGAGCCATTCAGGTATTAACCTGTCATAACAGATAGATTTATCACACACACAAAAATAGACGATAGAGGTGATGATTTTGCGGTGAAAATCTCAACTCACCGTTTATCCAAACGCCCACACAATAGAAGAGTTAACCGGGGGCCAATCCAAACGTCGCATTAGAGATACTACTTTTGTGATTCAAGAACGAGGATGGCACAAGGGTTGTTTATTCGACAAAAACGTTTCAACAAGACAAGAAACAAAACCACACATTTGCACGCCGTATTCGGCCCCAGACCGTCTCGGCTGTCAGACACGTCAATGCTCAGTTCCTTTAAGTAGCAGGGACCATTATGGGTGATGCTGCACTTTGATGATCCTTCCTGCAGTCTTCCTGTGGCTTGTACGATGTCAAAATATACGCTCTGGTCCTACTATTGAATAGCTGCGGTACGAATAGTATAATACGATCACTCATCTTCACTGTACTACATCAGGATTGGACGAACATTTTCAATGTTACGACTTCCGTTATTTGCTAATTTCTTTGCTCTGTATTACACCGATTAACTTACAGTTTTTGACTTTGTATGTGTCAATACGATCAGCCAATGACAGGCTGAGATTTCCTTAATACTGTGGCACATCCATACATTCAGCTTCTTGTCTCATAAATAGGACCTGCCTACTGAAACCAGTACCAGGTCTTCTCCTTATTACCTGCATGGGAATTTTCAACCCGAGTGCGGTTTCTACAGCTATTCGAAGTACCTAATCCCGAGTATTACATGATTCTAGTGTGCAGATATGTGAAAATAATGTCTACTTTCCATCCGGTATTATTATTTCGGTTGTTCCTGTGGGGCAGAACAATTCTTTGTATAGATCATGCCGGTGTGATGACTAACCATAAGCATATTCTACGTTTTCTCCGGCTGAAGATGACAGTGTTTCAAAAATCGCTCCAAGCTTGTGTAAATCTACTTGATTCAACTCGCACGGATATCCTCATTATGTATGGTCGCATAAGTAGTATGTATTTTATGGTTACAGTTCGCCGGAAACACATGGCCGGTTTCGTTGTGGTTGTTGTCACTCATCAACTATGCACACCCAGTGAACTTCAACCATACTTCATACTACAGGAAGGGCAGATGTTGAAAGTTGTAGACAATAACTCATTTGCGAGTTAGCTGCATCGGTGATCTCGAACTCAGTGGCGTCCGTAGATCAGTGCTAATATTAAGAGCACTACTAGACTCGAGTTTCGCTCTCATTAGAGCTCGTCAGTAGTGCATATCACCGCCACTGCCGGGACTTGAACTTGGAAAGTCTATGGGAATGCGACAGCTGCGATCAATTGTGGGTGATGTTCAATCTGTATGAAAATCCAAACCCCCTACTACTCATCATTAATCAAATATCGCTCAACAAACCAATGATTTCCGTGATTTCAACTTGGAGAGAAGTCCTAGTCGAGGGGTCATCGATTGGAGTTAACAGACAGTAACTGTGTCTCCTCTCGAGGC
>LUCH01003796.1:0-54917 GCA_013368495.1 Paragonimus heterotremus
CATTTGGTCTACCGACTATACTGAGTACTTATCCCCGCTGATCTTATGTAACACAACTCGGCCGTCTTTATTCTGATTATAAGTTACGCCTATGGACCAACTTTGTGGCAACGTGCAAAACATTGGGGAACAGCGTTCTTCCGAATTAGAGGGTCCCAGCAAAAGTCCTATAAAAGGGAACAGCACAAACAGACAAGAGTCGTAGTCCCAATAAGCCATGCACGTGACCTACACACGTTACTTTCTATCAGTTCAAACAAACATTTCACTGCTGGTATTCATTTCTGTCATGAGAATTAACGACCTCTAGCTCTTCAGTGATGTCACTAAAAGGTGATCAGGCATACAGAAATATCACGTTTATGCTTTGTAACCACTTAAATGACCACTTGCTGATAAATTACAGCCAACCACGCAAAGCAGTGGAGGAAGCAACCAAACTAAATGTTATACGAACAAACGGGGCACAATGCCTTATACCAAGTTGAAAGATGTAACGAGAACGAAACGAACACAAGGTGTTAGAATTTATAGTTATATTTTGCAATTCGCTCTCGTACGTTTTGTACCTGCCATCCTGACAACTTCATCTGTGCGGTTGTTTGAAAGCTTCATCGTTATTTTTTATCAGACTGGCAACAACGCTGAGGCCTGGTCAATGAGTTGGGCATATGACCTAAGAGTCGCAAATTGGGGTTTCTAATAAGCACCCGCTTGAATTTCGGCGACTCCGTAATCAGTTAATTTTTACACGGTTTTCCTTCAGCACACAACCCATCGAACAGTTCTTTATTCTAGCGGATGATAGCAGCCAGAGGGTCGCGAAGAACAGCCCTCCAAAATTTGTCCACTTGGCCTACTTAAGCAACAATTCTTTGGCTAAACGTTTGGTGAACACTGAAAGGGCTTCCCGAACGTGATTGTTGGTTGTTCTTCTATTGATTGTTGTTTGTTCTTCTATTGATAGTTTTGAAACGTGTTTTCGATTCGTGAACCTTCGTACTTACCGTACCCATTGCAATCCCCATAAGCGGTGTTAGACACTGTTTTCAATGATGGTCATTCAGATAACCAGACGCGTAGTGGATACTGAGACACACAGAATGACTGGTTGGGGGTAATCATGGCCGGCCGCTGTAAACCAGCGCAGTTAGCCGTAAAACTAGTGAAGTTAGAGTGGATTCTGACGTCTGCTTTGTAAAACGTTCGCGGAATATTTTAAACCCGGACTTCCAGTAACCTTTTAAGCTTCACTCAGTCTATTCGCGCCGTCTGTCGATAGACTGGATCTCAGATGGCCGAGTCTGTGGTGGTGTAGGCGTCTATAATTTGGGTACGTGGTGATCACCCAATTCCGATATAAAAAGACAGTCGTGGAGAAGGGTTTTAGTAACTGGATGCTAAATGCAATAAACGGACAGCCAGCAGGAAAGAAACTGCTACACAACTCGATACTGAAACCGCCATATTTCCAAGTTCCCTGAGGAAAGACTCACTTGAACACGACGAAATACGATGAGTCACATAATGGTGAAGCGACAAACCATAAGTGAAACCAAGGCACACGGAAACCAAAGGTTCAGGAGTGCGATGTGTGGAGGGGTAAATTGCCGGAGGACAAGTTTTGACATGTAGATGACATTAAGGCTTATTAGTACATGGAACTTAACGTTTCACGGGAAAACAACTTGTCGTGTGCGTGATTCGAATAACAGCTTTAGTCTCTGTAAAGAAGGCTCGCAATTGTTATGAACAAGATTTTTAGTCTGAGAGGGGAACAGTCAACAAGACTGTCGTCACCGACTTTCTGTCGAACACATGACCATTTTCACATACAGCACTTGCAACCAGTTAAAGAGTTCGCGGTTTCATTGCCTCAACAAGTTTTAAAGGGAAGTCGCTGGGTTTGTGACCCTCAAGACTTTCAAGCTAACATGAGAGGACCACTTTCGAGAAACTCTGGATATTCCCATCACTGCTCTGCCAACAAAAGTTCAATGGGGAAGGCAGTCAACACGGAAAACTATTCCAATAGGTGTGGATGTTGCGTTGCCTTGCACCTGTTTTCAATTTGTTTCCAATAACTGACTAGATACAAAAGTCGGCAACTTGACTCGACGCATGTCACCATCAAATTTCATCGATTCACCTATCAAGTGTGTGGTTACAGTCATGTTTGGTGGCTTCAAAACAGTCGTTTTCAAGTGAAGACACGGTTCTTGCCAAATTTTCCATTTTGCACTATCCTGATACAAGTCAGTAATCAGCCGTAGACCTTTCAGATACCTATGTAGTAGTGTTACTAATTTTGACCAACGTTGACCTTGATAAACTAGCGCATTGTTGAATTTACCCATGGAATGGTTGTTGACACTTTTGTTCCAAGTCTTTCTCATATTGCATTCAGATGCGCATTCGAATTTCACTCATGTTCCTTACTCAAATGATATTCTTTCGACGGCAGAAGATGTGATTGTTACCATACCCAAGTGAAAAATCCTTAATTCTTATTCGCTTTCTAGGGCAGGGTTTGGAACCTTTGTAGGGTATTCTATTTCAGTTGATGTGGAGCGCATGTTACCTGTACACACGCAGTCATCTGACCATCCCTCACAGGAAGCCACCATTGTGAACAGCTTTCTGGGTATCCCTTATGCTGCTCCACCTGTTGGCGCGAGACGCTTCCGAGTAATATTATTTCTTATGAATGTTACTTCTAGTTACCTACCCCAGCCTTCCTCAATACTAAGTTTCCATGGTATGCGAAGAGATATCGATCAGCGTGTATGCACACCGTGGATATTGAATTCTTGTACCCAAATTTCACTGATTTCAACGAAGATTGTTTGTATTTGAACATCTTTTATCCAAACGTAAGTAAAACAATTCAGGATTTTCACATATAAAACCGCAGTGTTTTTAGTAGATTGATCAGTTTTGAAGCCTTATGGGGCTTATGGGGTTTTGTAAAACTCATGACCAAGTGCCATCAGTGGAATGAATCAGGGAACTATAAGACTTCCCAAAATCCTCACCTAGTTTTAGAACATGAGGAGTAGCAAACATGCCTCCGGGGAGGTCTCGTCAAGCTGCTACAGTTATACAACACCAGGATAAAGGTAAGAACGTTCACATGCAAAGCTCCGTATTAGTCGAAGTTCACACTCTCTCTTCTGTTTGTGGAATCCAGTTTGATGTTAACTGTATGCAAATCGTTCATGTAAGTCAGCTGTTGACCAAGGCACTGGAAGCAACTGAACGGACTCCTTCTGCCCACGTTACGTTGGGTTAGGTAACCCAGTGGCGATGACCTCAACAGTGGCCAACATTGAGACTAATGATCTAATCAACGGCACTAGTTTAAATCGCATGGTCTATATTAGAGCTCTTCAGGTGTTCAGTGCTTTAGACGGTTGAAAATGAACCATCCGCACTGTAAAACTAATAAACTTATGGATTCACATCCTGTATTCTGTTCAGCAAACCATGAAAAACTGCTGACAGGAAATGTTTGCAAGATTATTTCAAAATATCTTCCACACAGTGTATAATATAAACAATACCACTGGTCTGTTACGCTTATTATTACTCGAAACCTAAACAGAACCGGTATGAGGGCATTCATTGCTCGCTGTGCAACAGGGTTACGTGGGATGATCCCTCGGTATCATTTAAAAATGGCGTTTACGACTGCCAGTATGGCTATGATGAAGTTATTCAATTTGAAGAGCAAACATTGTTATTTAAAGCGTTTTGGCTGTGCGTATCGGATGGATTTCAAAGGCTGTCCGGCCTATTTAACTGAGTAGACTGCCCACAAATTTTGAGCTGACACTACAGAATATGTTAAGAGCTTCCCTACACTGTCCACAGTTTCCAGACCTTGGAACATGTTTCAGCTGTCATTTCCTTTGTCATCTTGATCCGGCAATGAGTTGTAATTGACTATGCGACTACGTTTAAAAGTGGTTTATACAACCGCAAAGAAAGTGTATATTTATCACAAATACATTGCAGACGGTGGATCGATTGCTGTTTCGGAACTGTCAGTACTTAGACAGGATCTGCTGAGTGAACCACGTTTACATCATACGAAGAATGTTTGTATTATTTTCGCCACCTAGTAAATAGTCCACACTCACACAACAGCCGGTCCAGCCCTTTTTGCACCTGCTGTCACATGACTCACAAACCCACTCATCATATTGACAGCCTTTCATACAACACGTTAAACGCATCAACACATGTCATTGGAGGACCCCCTGTCACTGAAAATTGTGCACTCCTACTTTCGTGGTTCGATTTGTCTGACAGAAGCACTCAAAATCTATCGAGACATTGCTTGACCGATAACCCTTTTGGTTTTATCTTGTGGATTAACCCCGTGAATGTTGAATATCAACTTAATGGGTTGTTGCGGTCGATGTGTGCTCAGTTTAACTTTATATACTTATAAGTAGCCCCATTTGTTTTGCTTACTTCACTCCGCCCGCGCACTACGACTATTGGACGACAGTCAGCAGGTCAGTTAGGTGTGTCACGATATTGGACACTGGTGACGATAAGTGAAAACAAATATATCCAATGTGATCAGACCACCTATTGTGTACCTGAAGCCACTCACTGAAAAGGCAACTTCACAGGTTTGTGAAGGTGGCCACATAGAAAAGTGAGACGACGTCAGGAGTTTGAAATCAGCGGCGCCAGAGAAATAAGTTCCACAGACGACGTGGTAACCATAGTTGTGCGTTGAAAGGCGAGTAATGCATGAAACTAAAAGATTTCATGGTGGAATTAATTCCAGTCTTAAGTAAGAACTGGGTGGCAGTGCGTGGGAACTTCTTTCTACTGTTGTGAGAAAAATTCCAGTCCAAATCACGTATGATTTCGAATAAAAGTACGTGTCCTGCTACCGAAAGCAGATTCTGCTAACATGTGCAAACTTGACTCGTAAGACAAATAACAGTTACTTGAAAACACTATCAGACCCAATTATGCAGGATTTTCAGCAACAGTTTGCAGCTCACTAGTGAGTTTGAGGCGCCTAGCAAAATCCAACTAATAAGGTGTTCTCCCGAAGGAGGAAGCACTGTTATCAAGCCCCATAACACGATGGAAGGGGTATTATGTAGGTGTATATGAACCGAGGATTATGTTAGTTATAAAAAAATTAAAATCTGGGGTATGGTGACATTCGGTAGTCATGAAAATATAATTATATGGATTAAAGGCACTTGTAGAAGTAAAATATGTACCCCAAGACCTATTTTGATTGCATACTGTTTGAATCAAATCGTTACCAAGTGTACTGTATAGTCGGTGGAAGTATCCTTGCTTCTGTGTCTGTCAAGAAGAAGGCGAACAATCTTCCTCGAGAGGGTCAACACAAGAGACCATAGAAGAACCGGATGTGGACGATCGTGTATTGACAACCAACAACCAAGCGAATCCGTGAAATCGCTGGTTGTACGCAAGACCGGGGCTGCCGATTGCATCTCCTACCAGAGCTACAGCCAATGGTGAAGGTTATAATGTTGCCTTTGGCAGTTGTATGCAGTTTCGGAATAAAAAGGCCTACATTCGTGAGAACTGGCATTCAAATTCGGTGATGCCGTTATTATAATGGATGGCAGAAAAGAAGAAACACGGGCTTATCATCCAATTAATCTCACAGAGACTGTTCCAAAGTTGATCAAACGGTTGTTTGCATACAAGATTATATAGAAGAAAACTAGGTACTGTTTTCTCAGCACCATGTCTTACAAGTAGGAAATGTTGTCTGGTTTGTTTCGTTTGATTCTTGGATGCAAACTCCGGAAACTTTGACAGAGGTGAAAGGTGTTCGTTTTCGTATTCAGATTTCAGAACGATGTTCACTTTATCTAACCATGAAATTATGCTACTCACAGCATGAGGTTTGTGGTAGCTCTTGGCCTGAAGCTGGAAAAAATAAGTCTCTGAAAGGTTATCTGTTTTACATGGCTGTAGGACGGCAATTCTCGACTATAGACAAGGTTGTAGGTTAGATGTCATGGGCCTTTCCTGTTTATAATATGTGTTAACGATCTGCCAAATTTTCTGGGGAGTCCCTGCCATATGTTTGTTGGGGATGTTAAGATCGTCGGAAATTCAACTGGAATCAACATATTGAAGGGTTTCGTCAGTAGTAAGTGGAATTCCATCCGCAACTTTCGTTAAATTCAGCAAAATGTATTCGTTTATTAAAAAACGAAACAGGGCAAGTTGTGGGATTTTTTATAAATTAAGCTTAGTACGTTCCTCCTCAGAACCAAGCAGAAATGTGACTTTGACACCGGAGTTGCTAAGAGCCAACAATTTCCAACTGAAGCGTGTAAAGTAAACAAAGTCATTTCGTCAGGAACGTGACATCCTAAAGCGATCAGCTTAAAAGAACGTTGTTAACCGTTGGTTTTATGTCCACGGCATCCGTGCATATTTCATTTAATTCGTCTGTGGAGTAAGCGCAAAGCAGATTATTCGGTCTGACCTATGAAGTACATGCCTGGACACTACAGAATGGTTTTCGATATGGTCTGTTGGCGAAATAGGTATATTCAGCAAACCTATTTGTGTTTTGTTGGCCGTCCAGCTTGTTATTCAGATTGTAAACGTTTAACAGCTCATCGAGGTGTAGGCCTGCCCGACCCCGTTTGCATAGTGTTAAGACATCGATTTGTTATTAGTGGAACGGTTTTGCGTTATGCTCATATTTGGTGAATTATACTTTTTCTTTTGACCCGTCATATTTTCATGACAGTACGGTTGATTCACATGTAGTTATCTGACCCGCAGAGTAATTTTTAACTTTTCTACAGAGCACACGGGAAGACCCGAAAACTCGGTATCCTGTCCTTTTTCATGTTCACGGAGGCAGTTTCGTTGGAGGTTCCAGTCACATGTATCCTGGTCACTTATTAGCGTCCATGGGTTTGGTTGTGGTTACGTTCAATTATCGTCTGGGCCCATTCGGTACGTCAGTAAACGTTTGGTAGAATGTTGGTTTACATGACTCGTTTCTGGTAGTTCTGTATTGAATTTTGAACTAAAGAAAGAATTCATTTAAAATAGTATTAATGTTTGTTCATTTCACTTTTACATAACCCATGCAGAAAAGTAATCAGGATATCTTACTTTATGTATTAGACTGCCATAAATATTTAAAATGACTCAGTGTACTATCTAAAAATCGGTTTGGTTGGCACGGTAGGGAAACACGTATCAGCCACTTCGTTTTCTCAATCCATCTTAAGGTTATTTAATAAACCATTTTCATTGTCGTTGCGTTTTATCAATATTTGCTGTTTTCATAAAACTCATGGGTATGTATCTTTTCTGGTTGATCGAAGGTTTAGTGTTTACATCCCAAAATGTAATTTATTATTGCCTGGTCTTGTCGTGAACTGATGCTGAGGACGATGCTGGTTTGGATGATGATGACGGTGATGATGATAATTCGATGCCGTTATTATTATTGATACCGCAGTATTGGACACTGGTATTTACCTTTCATCTGTCACGTGGAATAAACTCAAATGACCTTGGTTTATGGGTAAGCAAAGATGGAGAAATGGAACCAACTCATCTTAACCTTTCCAAAACGTTTATTTATTAACACAAAAGTTTTTACAACTGACATTCAAACAACCTACCAAAGTGTGATTTGAATTTCCTGCTTTGCCTGGTTTGCCTGGTTGCCTGTCGCGGATAACTCGGTTACACGATGAGGACTGTTTATTTTTCTTAGCAACAGATCCTGTGAATCGGTAAGGCATTGGTCTAGGAGACGAAAGTTATTTACCGAAACTGGTTTCCTTGCAACTGTCGTTATTTGTTTAACTCAGCTTGTTCGCCTACCTTCTGCCTTCAGCCAATCGCTTACGGCACCAACAAAGCGTAGTGGAACTGATATACCACTTGTTAATTTCTTCAGTGTGTGGCTTAACCACATAATTCCGTGCTTCCTTGAACGTTGAGTGAATGGACTCGCTTGACTTCCGTTATTAGCTATTCGCTTTCCTATCTATTTATGGATAACACCCGATGTCCTTAGCTGAGCATGGGCATCGATGGTTGAACACCTGAGAACCGTTCACCTCACTCGTTTCTGGCTGCTACTTTCCACGATGGCATCTTCAAAGTTGACTGTGAACTCGCCTAGCTTATTGTAGCCAGCACGCTTGACAGACTCTAATTTTACTTCATCAGACTGGAATGTTGATTACAAAATGCCCGCCTGAATAGTGAGTGTTCACGCCTCACTCAACGAACTTTGCCATCCGTAACTTCGGAGAGTTGTCTGAGTGTTATTTATTCGTTGTATTTGCAATATGTACATACAGTTAATAAGTTTGTCACATTCTCCTGGAATTGACCACCCTGCAAAGAGTGTCGTCGAAAATCGTTCTGGTCAAAACTATTACGGTTAACTTCCAGTTTGACACGGATTTTCGTTTTAAAACGCATACTTTGAACACTGGAAATAGAGGCACCAGAACGGTTTGAAAATCAAGCCATTATAATACTGGCTATTCGCCAAACGTAAGTGACGATCTGAAAATGCTACAGTCGAATTCTACTGCTGAGGATATCAATGGCATTACTGTTGAGTTGCCACAACTGTTCACAGTGCTTTCTCTAAACCGCCTCAGTATACCATTAGCTGCCGAACGGACTCAACTTCTGTCGCTGTTGTGGCCGGCACTTGTCGCGGAATCACTGACTAATTCTCACTGTTTTCCATCACAAAAACATTTTCCGCCTTTTTGCGTGACCCTTAATTAACGGGCGCCTTAAAAAGCGATTTTGTAAGCTTTCCATTTAGTGACTAAGTAGTTGTCAGTTTCGTGGAAAGAACACGTTAATGATTTTGCGTTGGCTATCAAGCAGCCAGCTTTCTCGATATTCTTTTTATTTTTTCGTTAGACTTTTACCAATGCCTGCTCTTTTTTAACAGAAGTCTTTATAATTCGCTCCTCGAAATGAATGATAGCTAAACAGCAGGCGATTTTGATTCCGAATAAGAAACGTTTCCAACAGTTCGTTTAGAAAAGATTAACCGTTACTTAAGTTAATGTAGTGTATACACACACACATTCGAGGACCGACAATCACGTTACTAATCGCCAGAAGATCTGATTTTCATTTGGTTTTCAATCAGCCTACTCTTATTTTATCGATGAAGGTTATGTATCAGCACACCGCCATCTTGCCTAAGGATATTCACAACATTGTAGATGCATTTATGGTAGGCATCATTTCGACGGTGATATTCCGATTTCCATCTGTCAGACGTGGAATATAGCTCAATTCTAACTATCCTTAAGCGCGCTTGAAAATGCGCACATACCAATTGGAAATGGTCATTCTTACCACCCAAAGTCACATGTATGTGTGTTACAGTATAAGCATTGTTTGCTTTCGTGTTTTAGAAAAATATGTTTATCACCGCAAGTTCTTTTTGTCCATTGCAACAAGAATTCATTGAAAAAATAATCTGAACTATAACGTAACACTTTTCGGAGACAAATTTTAATAAAATGGTCAAAAAAGGCCGACGTACATAACTTGTGATGTGATAAATTATTCTGCATATTACCAGGTACGTGCTACAGAACAGGAGATTACAAATCGAAGAGCAGGAGTCACATGCAAATTTGTAAACACTAGACAGACATAAAGCTGTGCTAAATACTGACCAGTCATTGGCAAAACTAAATTATCGAACAAGTCTTTCCTTATACACAGAGGTGGACACTATACAGGCACTCACAGTTGTTTACTCAATTTATAAGCCCCGGTTGTCGCGACATGCTGAGAAATTTATCCTGTGACGCTGATATCCATCTTTGTGTGCGCTAAAATGCCCGTTTAATAGTTTAGCGCTGCTCTGTTAATATTGGTGATGTCTGTTTGGCGCTTAACGCAACCGTATGCTTATTTTGCATTTTCTGTTCCACAATTGGCCCATATTCTCCGATTCATTATCTCCTGTTCTGCAGCACTCACCTGGTAATATGCACAGAAATCTGTCAGATCATAAACTGTGCTTTTTTGCATTTTTAACCTATCCTGTTATACTTTGAACCATTTTGGGCCAACTTGGTGGAAGCAAATACCTCCAGTTAACTGTTACCGTGAAACATCCTTTTCCATCATGAATTTGAACAGGGAAGATTGTAGGCTGGTGTTGCGCAACTCAGTTTTGGAAAACTTTTGCTGCATCTCTACGAGTGCATACAACATACCGTCCACCTATCAACTCAAACAACCAAATAAAACAGCAAAAATATTGAAATTCACAGCCTATTGTCTCCTTGCTTCAAGTTATCAACCAACCGTCGGTGGATGAGATACATGCAGCCTGCCTGGTGAAGACCTATCCTACAATACATTTTGTTGTGTAGGATGTATCGTCGCATTTGGCGTTATTTCCCAGTTGTCCTCTACCTTAGTTGATCTGTGAGTAAACGTCGCAGTGTTTTTGATCGTTCTCTGCAGACGACTGTACTGTCCATTCATTGTAGCTCTTCTCTCTCTCAACGGAATTCAATCCCAGCGACCAGTTATTTACTCTGTATTCGTACGTTCTGCGTAACCCCAGCTAACATATTTGAAATAAGGCCAGAGTAGTCTATCCTAAACTTCGTGTTCGTCATTGTTTGTTTACTTGAAGGCACACTATTTATTCAACTTCTGCTTTTTACTCAATAGCTCTCGGATTTGTGAAAACATATCCTATTGCTTTCCTTTCACCATGACATATTTCGGTCATTGCTCCGAACACATCGCGATGAAAGGTTTGGTTTCACTCCTTAAGACGTCAACATTTTGCTACCGGTTAAAACATTATTAGTAGATTAATCAGTGGAAATTACAAACTCTACTGTCCCAAAATTAATCAAGGCAGCAACCGTTAAAACTAACTCTTCCTTAAGCAAATACGTTTACTTGATATGCTTGACGGTACAGCACACCAGAACTGGTTGCCCAAGTCTCAACGACTGGCCCAAAGTGGGCTTGTGTGCTTTTCCACATGGCCTCTGTTAGGTCCGCGTTATCCGAATTCGTTTTTATTGTGGCTCACAAGTGTTTCGAGCAGCATTTAAAAAAACAACGTCATTAAGTATTAGTTAGATGTTGACATACACAACAGATTGGCGGTTGCGAGTTATTGTATACTAAGAGCGTGAAGGCCTTCACACCAGTGTAATGCACCATGTGGGAGAAGTTTAAAGTAAATTGCTGAACAAATTGGTCATCATAAAGTGTTCAGTTGTTGTCGTAATGAATTCAGTATGGTAGAGAAAACCACGCGTAAAGATACCGTGGTGGTTGCGATAAGGTTTTTCAATACCCAAACTTGAACTGACCTGGATCATTAGTTAACTGTATCATCGAATTGTCTGAAGCCGTACAACTCGTTTGGAGTCCAATCAGCGACCTCCGTGTTGCCAGTTTGCTGCGGTACTGGTTAGTTATCTACAACTGGGTTGGAAGTAGAGCGAATAAAGAGTGGTTTAATGCTAAGGTTTTCGTGAACGAATTGTATGAGGCATTTTTTTCTCATTGTCAAACCTTGTTATTCTCACGATTTGTTTTGTGAAACTAAACACGCATTCCTTCACGTTACACTTAAGGTCGAATTTATCAGCATATCATTTCCGTTGAACCATTTAGTCTGAGTCCAGTGTAATGCACATGTAATGCACATGCTCACAACTGGATTGTACGACGGACACCTCAAACTTGAAAACTTGTATAACATGAAAGAACTGCACTCTGTGGATATTCCCACAACATGAACTTCTGTCCTAAATAATACAGTGTGGTGAACAAGCTCGTATTCAGTCATTCATAATCAGGCTGAGTACACTACCATTATACCAAATATTCTACAACACATCCATCGACGGAACAATCGGAGAAATGGTGTGTGGACAGAGTAAGATTTGGTGTCATTAAACAGCGACCCATACATCAATGCAATAGTAATTCTCAATCCTTCTAGATTGGAAGCCTAGACGAAACGTTCTTGGTAGTACAGGTTGAACTATACAGGTGAATTATGATGGCTTCAGTTGTGACCAGAATTAGATACCTCAATGTTCACTTCTGGATGACCTTTGCTCGGTATGTTGAGCAAAACACAGTAAATAGTTTGACAGAATGATTTGGATTTACTAAGCATGCTTCTACGGTGCTGTTGATTGACTTCCTAAATCAGCTATTGAACCAAGATGGGAGATACGGATACGATCAGTTGGGCTTCTGTTCGGACAGCCGGTTTCCTAGGAACAAGTGAAGGAGTGTACACGAAAGAGGGTTACAAAAACATTACATTTTGTTATTTAGGCGTGGTAACAACTGAGTGCAAAATGGGCACTTAGCATGACGTCACAAACTGTCTTGCTGACAACGGTCGAGAGTCTTTTAGTGATGGTTTCAGCCGGTATATCTTTTTTGAAAGGGTGATTTGAAACATGAGCCCTTGTTTTGTACTAAATATGGCTTATTTGTCTTATCACAATGTTACATAACTTTCTGTATACCTCTCAGAGTTGCAGTTTTGCATGAATATTGTACGCGTGATTGCTAGCTCATCCTTATCTTGCTTACATATTCTCGAAGCTGTTTTCGTCAAAAAATTGTCATTTCTTCTATGTCAACTGCACAGAACAGTTGGAAAGATAGCGTTAGTGAATATTCTTCCTATTTGTCGCATGCCAAATGAATCCTTCAGCATGGGGGCGTATAAGTATAGTTAATGTGTTTGACCAGATGGTTCCCTTCGAAGAATTTTGACAATGAACTCAAAAGGCTTAAACTGACATACGATTTCGCACGCTGAGCGTACATGCAAATGTGTCTTGATTATAAGCGGCATACACGAAAACAAAGCAGGCAGGATTTAAATACTCGATGTTATACGAATAAGATACACGTGACTTAGAAATGTTTATGTAGTTAGAGGATAAGATTAGTCGGCCTCTCAGCAAAGGGATTAGCTAACATATTCCAAAGTAATTGCATGCGCGGTAAGAGATTGTTAGTGTGTTGTTCTGGAATGACAATTAAGTGCATTGGCCTACACCTATGTGTACACAAACTATTCGTGTAGACACTGTGGCTGCCCTGGTAAATATACTTTCGGCCGAACTAAGTATGTTGTAGACAGCCTTGGATAACTTAAGCAGGACACCAGATTTTTTTAACCTGCAAACCCCACTTGTATAATGTCGCGTTTCTAGCTTCCATCCCTTTTACACATGTGACCGCACTAGCGGTTACCTTACACGGCTAGGCGATTACATTGATCCAGTGCAGTCGGTCTGTGGAAAAATCGTCTGCACAGACGGATGATATTCACGACTACTGGTGGCGGTGCCTTTTAACGCGAAGCCTCTTGGTGCTGAATTTGAGGGCTTCTTGTAGGCGATTGTCTCTGGGTGTTTGCATATGATAATTTCGTTGTGTTTAATGTGTGGACCATTGAAACATCGGTCAACACGGTTACCTCACATGACCGTAGTTCAAATCTCGGCCATGTCAAGGATGTGCACTATTTATCAGCTCTAACTTGAGTATATTGCTACTTTTTAGAATGGTTTGACCGAAGGATGTGCGCGAATATGAGAGGTGTGCTCAGTTGTGAGTGATGTTTGATTTCTACACTCAGTTGTTCTGTTACATTTGGTGGGCCAAAAAGATTATTCGTACGCTGACGCCAGAAACTACCAGGTATTAGTAACTTAAACTTCCATTTTTTTCTCTCTCTGACGACATTTCTGTTGCCGTTAGCCTAAAAAGTTCATTAGTGCAATCTATCTGAATAAGGTGGATTAAGGCAACTGTCTTCAACTGTTGGATTTTGCCAGTTACATCTCACAACGATGCTGTAGGCAATTTCTGGATAATGTCATTTGTGATTATTTGTGCAGTTTATCTCAAACATAGTAGAGTTCATAAGTCAGTGCAGATACCAGAGAGACAGATTGTTTCCTCAAAGTCTCAGATGACATTATTACCTTACAAGGTGTGGTGACATAAGTAGCCTGTGTTTGGCAATCAAAAATCATCCCAAAAAGCACCCGACCGATTTTTTTGTTGCCACTTATTTTGACTGGTAACCAAGTTCTGTCACTGTTTTATCCTGTAAAATGTTAGGTGGGTTGCTAGATCTTGAAACGCCCATTTTTTAAGTTTTTTATTTCGTCAGCCACCTTTCTTCAGATTGCATGAGGCGAAATTGATTCGTTTGAAAACCGCGGTACGGGTTAACAATATTAATACCCCGGTAAGAATAATGATAATAACAATAATAAACCTTACCTTGTGTGTATCACTGTCGATTTCTGGAATCCCCTCCCGGAACGTCTTGTCGTTGACATCGTTATGCAACTCTACTATTGAGTTGTATTGCAGACCATCAGGTGTTTCCAATATGGGCTTCTGTGAGAAATCTGCGTTGGTAAATACATTGTTGATTACATCTGGATGTGCTTCTGACCATGCACACTTTCTAAAACGTAATGGTCTCACAATGTTAATGTCACGATAATGTCGTTACTAACTTCCAGTTCAACTTCTGGCCAAACATGGTCCGTTAGCAGACATCTAAATCCGTATTTGAAGGACCAGGTGATTCAAGGACTGCAGGACGGGGATGATGTTTAGCGGCAAATGTAGTAATTTAGTATTAAAGCACTGGGCATGAGTGTAGTAGGAAGAGACGTTGACTAAAGGCATGGTTTGACCTCGTTGTGTTCATTCAGTCGGTTATCTCTGATAGCCAGGTAATAAAAACTGGACTAATGGTGCAAACATTCGGGGAATAATTGAACAAACACAATAGGTGCTTAACATCCATATCACGTAATCGCTGTAGTTTTTGTGTTTCGCGGCAACCAAGGACAGAAAATTCTCCTCAGTCATACCAGAATAAAGCACTAACGTCATCCTATCCTTAAACTTCTTCATCCCGATGCTTCTGCGTTATTCGTCCTCACTGTCTTCTTCTGTGGACTACAATTGCATAACGCGGTCTTATTAACTGTGAAAGTGTCCTCTACGTTGTGGCAGATTGAGAAAGCTGGACATACAATTCTCAAATACATCCTAAGGAACCTCGTTCGGTTCTCTACCAATCTGCCCAAAATCACTAAATAGTTAGTCTTACTTTATAATGCCTCAAACCATAGCGAGTTCTTCCACAACGAAACCATGCTTCGGTTAATTTAAACTCTTGCAGTTTAAAAATTACGATAATCGCTTCCCAACAAATGACCCCCAAACGATGTCTTTCACGTATTCACATGATCCACTGAAACGTTTTCCTCGACCTCGCCGAATTTTTCTTCCATTCACAGGTGACGTCTGCTTTGAGGTAACTAACTTCCAGTGTAGTCCCTGATGGCAGCCTTATTAAGTATGACTTTTCGGACCGTTTTCCGGGTTGCACCCATAGGTTTGCCTGCTGAGATTTGTGCCTCTGATAACTTCGCCCAAATCTGTAGCTTTTCTCCCGTCATGGTTTTTTTCAATACTCGTTTATCCTTATTAGCACGCAGTTGGACCTAAATAACTCATAAATTGCCCCGATCTACACTTGTTACACACTGGAGACTCTCTTCGGCTGTGAGAGATCAGGAGTTAGGTCACACTCATCTATTGAACACCGGGTAAATCTCAAAGTTACGCACTCATCTGACTCTTGGAGCATTCTGATAGAAAAAAGTCACAGCTGGACTAACTAATTGCAAAATAGTCTGAACTTCGGCTGTACTCGAACCAGTGAAAGAAACAGCTTGTCCAGTCATCGTGCCATCTGAACTGGGACTCAATCGGACTCATTTATCCAACGAACCCGCTGTGACATAAGCAGTCCACCTGATGATCCAGTAGATTGACTGCTCAAACAGGATTTCTTGACCAGTTCACGTTTGAATCTACGAACGCCGCTTTTGATAAATTCTTTTTAGACAGTCAGTCTTCTGTATCATTTGGTTGATGACATACGGCACTATGGTTTGGGTGGGTTGCCGATTTCAAGTATGAGCTTTCTGACTTCCCAGTTTGCCTTCCTAGTTTGGCTGATAAAGCACTTTCCGCGTTTAGGAATTCTGTTTTGAGTCTGACCAAAGTCCAGATGTTTTCGCAGTTGAGTTTTCTATGGATTATTAACTTTGCCGCACTTGTGAGCTTACAATTTTTTCTGACTCATCTGGTCCGCTGCCCTGTCCGATCGTTGTGTGGTTACGCGTACCTAAACGTATGAAAAGTCGTCACCGATGAGAGCGTGAACGTTTCGAAATATTCTGCTTTTCATTTTGTTAGCTTTTAAGACATAAGTCATAGGAAGTACGTTACATTCAATCAAGGTGTGATACGGGTAGGTGCATTTTAACGGTGTTCCATCAGACAGACTTATACTATTACTGTGTTGTACATTCACTATTCATGCTTTGTATGCTAATATGCATCGTTGCTCTGAATCACACAGTTTAAATATTGTTAGGACCATTGCAATAACTACCTGATCAGTGTTCTTTCTCAACCTGATATTCATGCGCTGACTACTTTTAAGGATACGGACGACATTGTTTTACTTAATTTTTCCACATGAAATATGCAGGTCATGCCGAACGAGTCAAATGATGTGGCTGATTTATCTGGTGTGCAGCTTGTACCATCAAGGTGTATAGTGATGTTACAAGATTTGGTTCTTCTTAACCCTATCTTTTTCGTTACGGGCATGCCGATCGAGACTTACGATCGTTTATTCTACCTAGGTAGTGTTGTCTCATCAGTTTTTAATGACTACTTCAATTTGGGCAGCACCCACACATTAGCCTTTGTTTTCAGATAGATCTTTTAGTTAGCCGATACCGAAAGGGAGCATTAGACTCTAGTTTCGTTCTTATTAGAGCTCGCCAGTAATGCATATCTTTGTCCGCACCGGAATGTGCACTCTGACTCTCGTGTTTCTTAGACCAGCGTGTTAACCATAACGCGACTAACTTTATGGTGGGTTTGACCGTGTTGTCATATCCAGACACTCGACCACAACCATATGTGAATGGAGTTTGACTTGTCCGATCATTACAAATGGTGAATAAACAGAACCATTTTGTTCAGTTCGGTCGACTACCTCGTGTTCAGGACTTTTCATCTTAGTTTAATTTACTGCGTTCGTTGAACCGCACAAGGTTGTGAGGTTGTTGGGATTGTGGATAACACGTAAGTCTCAAAAAATAAGGGTCGGACGACGATTAATAGAGGCGAAAACCGTGTCTAGGGCTCTGTTTCGGTGAGGGCCATCAGTAGGTCTTATATGAATGCGAAGGCTGCGATAAGGTGTAGGTGGTGTTCCGTCTAGAGTGATCCAAATCCCCGGACTTCTCTTGCTAACTCAATGTTGATGAGGAGGTGTCCGTGAGAATAGCGAAACGTGGTACATTCGTTAACCTTCGTCACTTGAGACATCGTAAAGACTTCCGATTGATTTTTAAAGGCATGGTATACAATTCATGTATGCGGTGAGTTGTGCCCTGTAGCTCAAGGACTTGGTCCGATTACGCGGAATATGCTCACAAACTCTCGGTGTTTGGTCACGGTTATCTCTGTCATTTCAATCATATCAACGGGGCTGATGACGTGAGCAACAGGAGAGTCTATCGGTACATGCCTAGGAAATGTGCGCGTTCGCGGTCGATAACAAGGGCAATGAAACTGCACAACCTTCTTTAATATGATCACGCACTCCGTATGCCAAGAAAGCGCTTGTCACATCGCGTGTTGTTCAGTGCATCTACAGGCGGTTAGAAGAAACCGCAAGGTAGCCAGAGGATGACGCGGTCACGGGCTGTGAAATCATTGATTGCACCCCGGAGCAGGCTTGTTGGGCGCCGTATAACTGTTTAGGGAAATTTCGTCCATCTACATCGCCTGCTGGAAACGCTCAGTGATATGGCAATGTCACAGTCAGGGACAAAGGTGCATCCGAAAACTTGTCAACTTTTCTTCATTTTCACGCATATCCCCTTGTTCTGCTTAGGCTTTCATCCTACATTCATACTTCTTGCTCTGGTGATTTGTGGACTACTACAAAGATCGACAGAGGTTTGAACCATGTACACATGGGTACAGGTTTAGGTTGAAATGATAATGATGATGCCGCTGGATTCAGCCCTCCTGATTTCTCACTCGGTTTGTTTCCCGTCCGTTTTAATGTATTTGTTCCATGCGGTTGCTATACCTCCGTTGGTGACAACGGAATGCGGCAAATACTAGTCCGTCTGTTTCCAATTTCGTACTGCTGCTTCCAAAAATATTGATTCTGTCGGATCTAATCGTTTGTATAACAGCATTCACACCCGTTTTTACTCTGGTCTTTTCAATTAGATAACAACGCTGACGTATACAATACTTTACTTTCGAAATTAAGCATTTTAAGACCGATAAGGTGAACATTCGATCTATCCACTATCCATAAGTACAACTGTTGATCTCCTGTTTTCCGTTTACATAGGATTTCTGTCCACCGGCGACTCTGCATCCATCGGAAATTACGGTTTATGGGATCAGCTGTTTGCTTTGCGCTGGGTGAAAGAGAATATTGAGTGGTTTCGTGGGGATCCATCGCAGATTACACTAATGGGTGAAAGCGCCGGAGGTGCGAGCGTTGGTCTACTTACCGTATCTCCCAGGAGTCGGGATCAAGGTACGTGTGCACTGAGTATTCATCGTGACACAGACGGTTGTTGTTGTTTCTGTACTCCTTTTAGATTTGACACTCAGGTGGTGTTTTTGTTGTGGCTGGTTCTTGTTTGGTTTTTAACCGTCGGGCTAAACGTACATGAGTATTCTTGCAATCGTTCTAAAATCTCTTCCTCATTGGTTTAGTTCTGCTTAAGTATCTTAGACACTCCACTTTCATCATTCATGCAATTATAAACACGGGGTTTGGGTAGAACTTTGACAATTCATGTCGCTGAAAATTGGTGACGTTGTGAGCGTTGTCTTATGAACCATCAATATTCGTGTGCTACTTGTCACAGGCGAAATAAGTTATTGAGCAAAAAATTGCACATACGTTCAAACATATTCACTACTACTGTTCTCCGTGAGTACTATGTTTCTCAAGCGCCCAATTCTACGCTTTTTGGATAAGATATCTATTCCAGGGGTGTGTGTAACTGCATTGTGTAGGATTGACAGAAATCATATGGCTGCTATTAGGCGATGGCTGAAACGTTAGCGACTTTGCTGATCATGACTAGACGATTTGATCTGTCGGTTTAGAGGTCGGACAACTATTGGCACCGCTGCTTGGACGCGCTGTTAGTCATGATGTGTTGCATCTGAAAAGCAGTTTATTTTTCCTGTGTAAATGTCCTTTTTCTCCGTCTATCATTTCGTCTACGTTTATCAGTATCATCGACAGGTCGAGCCACAGTGCTCATACGTATAACTCCTAACGGGCGATGTGGGAAGTGTTTTCGGGAAGCCAAGTTTCTCTGACGACCGGGGTTCATTCTGTTTATTCCCGTGTTCTTCATCTGTCTGATAGTATGGTTAATGTAATATTTTTGGATGGTGAAGAATAGGCATCATTTTGCGGTCCAGCTATTCAATCTTTAAGGTATAGTTTATGTGGTTCACAGGTTACTGCCGTAAATTTGCCTAATTCTGATCGTGTATAGTTTCAAATTTTCCACTACCCAACATATTTTCGGCAGCTCTCTTTGTATATTGAGTGGTGAAGAACGTATCTTTTGACATTGTTCTGTGGTTTTGGGATACGGTGATATGCCGCACGAAAGCATTGCTCATTTGAACACCTAAGGATTTTCTGTCCATATGCCGATTGTAGGTGTTTTGTTAAGCTCACTCAAGCAAACAATAACCGCGACGGTTCTGGCTGGACACTCAACATGTTCCTTTTTGGTGGGACGCTAGTGAGGTCTGTTAAGTCTGAAAACGCTG
The DNA here is from genome assembly GCA_013368495.1 of Paragonimus heterotremus. Taxonomy (NCBI): domain Eukaryota; kingdom Metazoa; phylum Platyhelminthes; class Trematoda; order Plagiorchiida; family Troglotrematidae; genus Paragonimus; species Paragonimus heterotremus. Next base: position 20,005 of record LUCH01003796.1, read on the forward strand.
ATACTTCGTCTGTGCAATTTCCCAAGGTGAGATTCGCGGATATCACGGTTAGTATTAATCCGCCTTTATTTCGACATTTTTTAAAAATGTGATCGTCGGACCGCAGATTCAGTCATTTCCGTGCTAGGAATCTCCTTGGTGTTTTTGCTTAGGTTACGTTTAGCACTGCATCCGGACAATTCTTAAATTTACCACCTTCTCGTTGCTTCGTTGAGAGTTGGCAATTCCATCTGCTTGTGACACAAAGATTTGGGGACGCTAGTACGTTTTTGCAGCCTATCAGATATTTATTTTAATGCAAGATTGACAGTGTACCCGAGTCAGTCACTGAAAATACATTTCACATTATGACTGAACGTTTATCGTCGAGCCGTTGATTGTAACATACTTGTAATACTCGGAATTAGGGACTTCGAATAGCCCTAGAAATCGTACTCGGATTGAAACCTCCCACGCAAGTAATAAGGAGAAGACCTCGTATTAGTTGCAGTAAGCAGTTCATATTCATGAGACAAGAAGCCAAATTTATGGATGTACAACAGTATTAAAGAAATCATAGTCACCCATTGGTTGATCGTATTAGCAAATACAAAGTCACAAACTGAGCGTTAATTGGTGTAATAGGGAACAAAGAAATAAGCGAATCACAGAAGGCGTAACATTGAGACTGTTCGTCCAATCCTGGTGTAGTATCTTCAACGCGACATTTGGATTGGTTCCTTGTTAGAATTCCTATTGTGTCGGGGTTTGGATAAGCGGTGAATCGAGTAGATTTTCACCACAATACTCCACCCTCTTAGAGGTCTTGCCAACAATGTCTCCATGCAGATGGTCTACCCAGTGTGATCACGAGTTTCTGCGGGTTAATCCATGAAGCGAGATAACCAGCCCACTCTAAGCACCTCTGAATTTGGTGATGCCTAGGATATACTCGCAAACAGCTTTCTTGAGGTGACCGTTGTTTGTACTTATCGAAGCTCCTGACATAAAGGGTGATTTAATTTCGAAAGTAATTTGGGTTCTGTTCGATGTCGATTGAATGATTCTACCTTTATCTCATTCATATGAATTACCTTGGTGTCCTCCTTTGAAGTTGTTTTTTCTTGAGTCGGTACCCATTTAAGAGTTATAAATACCCGTTTGCGATTTTTGTAATGGTAAAACGACCTGTTGTACACGCAAACACATCTGTCGGAGCCTATTTCGTTTCTAGCTGTCAAATTGCCATCTCTTAGCTTTGCAAAGGATACAAACGTGCCAGCTGGATATGTATTGCTCAGCAATATCTAGCTGGTACGTTTCCTCCTGGCGGATACCTAATTAAGTCACCACGTAAACCCACATGAGTTACGGGAGCTTTGAACGTTTAAGATACCCGGCATGTCTTCACGGGGTTGTTGAGTTTATTTTTGGTTTAGCTGTGGTTAAAACAGTTGCATGCAGTTTAGGGCAAATATATCCAGATGTTCTGATGAACGTTGTCTACAGACGATAGCCTGATGCATGGTGCATCCTCGCATGTAATCATATCGTAAGCTGACAGTTATTGGACGCACTTTTCAACATGTTGCCCGACTCCCTAATTTCCGGAGATTGTATATTTTGTGAGCTAATAGAGTGGAACACGGTGGATTACCCTCTTTTTTTTAAAAAAAGATGGAATTGAACGTTCAACCTCAAACTTTCCCCAATGTATATACTCGCCGTGCGTAAAGTCGTGGAGACCGAGAGAAGTGGATCGCACTGAATATAATCACCGATTTCGATATGCTTTAGCAATTTAGTTACTGGATATTCGCCGGAGTTTGGCATTTATGTTGCAAACTTTTCATCACTAGACGAGGTGATATCATCAATATGTGTTTCAGAAAGCTATAAGCTGAAATGGTGTCACCTTGTTTGGTGATAAAACGGTTGCAACGTTTGCCAAGCTCGGCGAACATCCCAATTCTCAATCTGAGCTATGAATGACACCGTCGCTGTTCCCAACTATCAGATTCAGCTATTCCATGCTCAACAAGGTGGCTGCATACGGTGCACATTTACAAAATAAGTACAAACGCAGTTTAGTTAATAAGACCATAACGTCGTTTGTGTGTGTGAGTAAACGTGAGTTCGTTGGGTCATGATTCCTGTTGTCAGCCAAGTGCCATCAACCTGCTCACACTTAGAACAGTTGACTTGCAATTCATGAGTGTAGGCGGATGTGATAATTTCGGTTTTGTTTTATACGTTCATAGGCAGACTCGAGCCTGACCAAGTGATGCCTCGGTGCAAGTCTTTGCTCTTCGTTCTGGTGACGATGAACGTCCTAGAAGAAAAAAGAAGGTATGAAGAAAGGGGAAATAAAATCGGATTAAATGGAAGCAGGTTCCTTGCTGCAGGCGCACCAGTGACCACATATAGTGTTTTAAACTGTGATTTAAGTGATCACAAGATACCCAACCGAACACACACTTACTCACTTCACTCAGCTGAGCAATCAGTCACTTCATATTGCATGTCATATTGCATGTCATATCTTGACTACCTCATGCTTTTATCCAACTACCAGTGATCTCGGTGGATAATATGTGTTAAGGTTAACACACAGGTGGTCTATGTAGCACGTGAGCCACCCACCACGGCGTATGTAGTTTAAGTATTTAACTAATTACCTATCCGAAGATTTTGTTTCTATGCTTCGGTTAACCTCGCGTTGCTCATGCGATCATCTTGATATGAACTAACTGGCAAAGATCAAGATGATCACCTACTGCAGGCCTGTTCGCACCTCCGTTCTGAAGAGGTCAGGTTTAGGGACCATCAAATAAAATATGTAGTTTACGAGCGTCATTCACCCCTGTTGTTGCTGGCTGGTTTTCCGAGCTGGCTAGTTAGCCTGCAAATGTTTCCTCGCCGTGTCAAATAAACTTTGAGCCTTGACAGGTTGCACGCTTGACCCTTATTCGTCTGACCCTCTACCTCTTGTCCTTTGCATTTTGTGTGAGGACGTACTTCTTTCAGATTAGCCCGGCCATTCACCTTATTCAATTCTGTAATCTCCTATAGAAGTACACAGCAGAGCAATGTTGTCCGCATATTCCTTGTCCGTCAGCTTAGTATCAAGAAAAATTTACGCCAAAATTGTTGGAATAAACAACCTCACCTTGTAGAATATTGCGCCTGACAGATTTGAAGGGGAAGAACGAGATTGAGCACTCAATGAGATTTACTAGTTCGGATAAACTAACAAGATGGTTGTCCACACGCTCTCCTCCTGCTCGCAGGATGTTCATACAGCGATCAGTTTTGAACTCCTCTGCCAAAAACGTGGTTCCGGCTAACAGTACAAGGTTCCTACTCAAAAACAGTTTTCATATCTAAAGGATCACAACTATCAGCCGTCTGTAAGAGTGCCGATTCACTAGAACCGTTCGCTAGGCAAAGTTTAGGTTAGTGCCCTCTTGACTGGAACGAAATCCTGCCTGCTATTAACTAAACTTAGTAGGTGACTTAGACTCAACACAAGCTAGCTTATCAGCTCTGTCTTTCTTACATACACTTGGAGTCCCTTTCTTGAAGATAAGATTAACTGTTAGTACGCACCAATCACGAACAACTTCAGTTTTCCAGACTTTCAAAAAGAACGTTTTGTCAGTTCTGATATCATTCTTTCTCCACGATCTTTGAATAGAGGAAGTGGAAAGTCTGGACCAAGGGTTGCAGCCACCTAAGCTCATGTTGCACTTCTGCTTGTGGTTGTAGGCTAACTGATTATCCAACTCAAATTGGCTGAACTGTTCCCATAGTTGTTCATTCCGTTTGTCAAGCGGGTATGGCTGACCGTTGATTTAGAGAGCCACCTTTTCCAGATATGGCCTCACTAACATACAACCCTGAGCCAAGGAGAGTAGCCTTGCACGATTGTTACTGATGCTCACCGTGTGTGCATTCCTTTAATCAAACTGTGTTTAACTTATGTACGATCGTTGTATACCCGACCAGAGGAAACCGTACGACGCTTGTTCACAGGGTTCATCAACATAAGATATATCTGGTGTTATCGCAGCTGCACAGCTTCTTTGGAGCGTGCATCTTCACACCAAATTTTTGTAGCTGCTTCGATTCGCTCCCAGTGTTCGCTAGACAATCATCTGGGTGGACCTGGGCAATTTATTAGTCGGCGTCACCTGCTCAGCGTTTCACATACCTTTGCTCGAATCCCAACTAACTACGTCTTTGCTAACGCGTGAACTCCGGGTGCATGTCAGAACGAGGTGAGCATGAATAACAGCATGATCTGGGTTCAATGAATTGCTCCAAAATGCATCATCATCTCTAACAGATTGATGCCGTCTGTTGTTGATTGCGATATGACCGATCGGCGTCCATAGATAAGCTTTATAGGGCGATCTCCATGTAACGTATTGGTTGATTTCACGTTGACGTGTCTGATGTTGTTGTAACCACAGTAGTACGAGAAAAGCCATATACGAGTAGTTGTCTATTTTAAACACCAATCCGACGTTCTGGAAGCACCTATCAGACATCTGGTAGAGAGAAGTCGTATATTGCGCTTCCCTTGGTCTTTCGGTGAGTGGATGATGTCGATTAAATGAGGTATTCTTGAATTTAGGAAAGAATAGCCGTGATGTCATCATTTGTTATCGCAGTCGACTCAATGGGGCGAGAAAGCTCTCGTTTATGTATCCCTTCCTCTGTGTTAATCGTGTAGTACACCGTGTTAGACAGTTTATAAGAGTGAATAAGGGTAATGAAAGAAATTTAAAAGAAGTAAATGGCTTTCACTGATGTAAACGTCGTTCGTCTAACAACTTTCTGGGTATATGTTTGGTGACCTGCAGAAACGGGTTTAAGAAGTGGCCTGAAAAGTTGTGAAGTTTGTCTGTCACACGTGTCGGTCGGGCAGGCTATAAAATTGTCAACTGATTTGGCCACAACCACAATATTAGACAATGCGTGCCATTATGGGCTGGTCCTTACAAAATAGAATGTTCAAACTGAACACCATTCACATTCAGTCACAGTCCTCGCATTTAGGTAAGTCTTTCAGCCAACCCACTTAATAAGGACTTATTAGACTCGAGTTTCGATCCTGTTAAAGCTCATCGATAGTGCACGTCCTTGTTCGAGCGGGAATGTATGGTAGCAATGTGTGCGGTTGCCGGTCAGTTGACTCTCTAATTTTAGAGGATAACCCCTTGGACGTTCAGCCTTGTTTAGTGTTAGTGAGTCTGGTAGTTAGGTCTCCCCTCAGTGGCTGTGGCACTTGCAAAAACGAACTAACTCCGCTTGTTTCTGGGTTAGTAGAAGATTGTATGATAAACAGTTCCAAGTGGTTAGCACTTTACTTGGTTTATTCAAGTTGCTATGTTCTATTCCTATCGTATAGACTTATTCCACCGTGCTATCATAATGTCCGGTTCCGATCTGTCGCCTTGGGCCATGTCGGATCCGAACGCAATCAATACCGGGCATTATGCAATAGAGTTGGGTCGTAGACTGGGTTGTTCGGCGACAAGTGGACTTGCCTTGTCTTTGTCTCAAGTGTCCGCACTCGGAGAATCCTGGAAACCGGTACCAATTCGTCCCGGAGAATTTGGCCACTCTTCGGTCAGCCTTCGCCGGAGTGTACCATATTACACACAAGTCGATACCGATGCACTGATAGATTGTCTGCGTCACTCTTACACTGCTCAGGAGATCGTGGATGTTTCCAAGTGAGTCTCAATTTGCTTTCTGAATTATGGAAGTAGTTTGAATTCTTGATATGCTGAAGTACTATTGCATTATTTTAGTATGATTATTATAGAAGTAATTGGACACAGATACCTCATGCCTGATCAGCTTGTTAGTACAGCACACATTCTGACAACATCAGTTAGTCATTTCGGCCTATTTTTAATATCTGTTTCCCCAGGAAAATCGTTACAAAACGTGGTATGACGAACAAGTTCGTTTTCCTTGATTCATTCTCTGGTTAGTTGTGTCACATTTATCTTGCAAATTATCAATACGATCCTTGTTTTGAATACAGAAAGAATGGGTTTATGAAGTCCTACAAATCACTGTCGCATAATCTTCAATCATCTACTGTTGCCTAACAATTCACACGTTCACTTGGTTGACGATAGCGACCTACCTTTTTACATTTATACACTTGTGAAAGCAATCCAAGTCTGATAATGATCTAAGTTCTCATAGCTTTTGACGCTGGGATAAAAGTCTCAGTTCGAACTTCATGAAGTTGCGGATGTTTCTTAGTGGGGAAATGCTTTTTCCATCGTACTAGCTTTCTGCGGTACATTGCTTTGTATGGAAAGTCTTACATTTTTTATGTGTATGAGTTAGAGTTATCTTATAGATAACGGAATGATGTGCTTTCAGAATCTTGATCACCATCATTCGGGGTTATGATTCACTTGGGTTTCCACCTACACAGTTGAGTCAAATAGTTAAGTTTATTCTGTACGATACAATGATCACGTCGGGTCTAGTATAAACTTTGAAACCACTGGTTGCGAATAAAAATCAAACACATTGGTCGGTAGTATCACACTTCCATTTGTTGAGTAGTCGTTTGATCTTTTATCGTGATTTGCTTTGTCCACGCTGGTCTTAATATTCGAACCTTTCGGTCTTCCCGTGAGCGGTCTGTTCTTCCAAAAATTGTTCACATCACTGGTCTCGACAATCTCGCCTAGTTAATCTGCAGTATTACTTCTTGCGAATGTCTCATTTTCCATACAAACTGTCTATTTTTCGAAATATCGTTGGAAAATGCAAGGTGAACACCATTCACAATCGATGGCGACTCTCGTATTCTCAGACTTCTCGAGTTTTACTTTTGTTGGAGTTCGTCAGTTGTGCATATCCTTGATACTACCAGGGTTTGAACTCCGACCACGCCTTCGCGAGTCAGCCGCGTTGGCCATCGAGCTACTGACCTCTCACTGAGTATGGCCAAATTTTTGAATGCATACGTTCACGCACATTCGCTTGTGGGAACTGTTCAGATTGATCATTTCGCGAGGAGACATGGTAACTGTCTTGTTAATTCCAATAGATGAACCCAAAATTAGGACTTCTCTCGTAAATTATTTCATAATTTTTGAATTCTCACTTTTCATCCCACTATTACGCAAACAAATTTCATCCTTATGTTCAGTTTGCTGGTGATTGGTGAACCGACTCCTTACTGAACCAATTTCTACGGTTCAGGTCAAAGTCATAATTTATCTATAAACACTGAAGCGTAGCACCAACTTTTTGTTGGGTGCCATTACATTGCTCTCCCAGAGGTCACGTTTACTTTGCTGGTTTGGTTAGGTTCGGATCATTACGGTTCACCTACATTCGTGTACGTATTTTGCGATGGTATTCTTAGTTCGGTTTCTGTTGGTCACACGATCACAATTATTGACCAAATCTTCTCTTGACTGTCATGAGTGCACTGCATTTGGTAAGTATTATCACCTGTGACGTCGAAAAATGCACTGACTGTCGTTATAGAGTAGTATTTGTGCCTTTTACTTCGGTTGTATTTCGTGTAAGTGGTATTTTTGTCACACTCGTAAGTATATACCGAACTACACGGAGTGAAATCTGGCGTGTACGTACGAGCATGAGGATGACTAGTCTTCAACGGCCACTTGCAAAATGAGTGCCATTTTGTCTTTACCCCGCACACTGCTGTTCCGTCCACGCAAACCATTTCGAAATGCGTACATCGTGAGCAAACGAGGAGTTCACTTGAGAGTAGGTACTTTATAAGTGAACACTATTCAGGTACTAACCCTTTGGTTTTGATTTGTCAACCATGCAAACTCGATAGCTTCTAACGGTCCACAATCATTTTTTTTGTAAACCACAGATGTGCATCATAGTGGAAGGCGTTTTTTTATATAGATACATTGTGACGCTTTGTTTTTTTCTCATAAACTCTCCTGCTGTATTTTTACTATGGGGTTTATCCAGGGGTTGCAATTATGAGTTATGCAAAAGTTCTGGTTCGATCACATTCTGTTAATCAAAGGATTGTTGATTCGTTCAGTATGCAGTGTGTTGTTGCAATCTGCGAATTGTCGTTTGCGTCATACACGCACATGAACTGGGTTCCAGGTAATCAGTATTTAGGGAGCGAGCAGAAACGTCTGTTGGACTTCAACTTCGTTGTTTTATTTGGCTGTATTGAAGAAGCTTTTTGTCGTATTGCACTAAGTGGAACCCATACTCATTTTCTAGAGATGTTTCGGCGGGTGTCCGTCGGTTCAGTGTTACTGTAAAACACGCATGAAAACGTCGACTACTCTACGTATTGGCCTCACTGCTTTCAAGTTCATCCTTGTCTTCTCAACTATTTTCCCGTTGGTCACCAGAATGTTATCGATAAGCAGATGTAGACTTGTGAAAGACACCACATTCAATAATAATTCTTAATAATAATAATAATAATAATAATGATAATAATAATAATAGTAATAATAAATCGAACTTCCATCGTTGTTAACTAAAGTCTCCAGGACACCAAAGCAAGAAAACAGATGTCAGAATTAAGAAAAAGCTGTTAGTGTTGTGGCCATTCACGCCGGAAGTCTGTGGCCCACTCGATTAATAGCGCACAATGAAGACTTATCTGGACCATTTATACATAGTTTTGATTTGACGGACAATTTTTCGCATCGTTGCTCAACTGTGTCGGTTAGACCTAGATAGATGACCTGCTTGTGGATCCTCCGTTATTAGACATAACTTCGAACTACCGATTTTATGTGGTTAGTGTCTAGACGTCTCAGATGTAACTGTGACGTTACATCTCCGCAAAACTATAGGTCTCACGACACATCTTTCCGATATCAAGCATCAACTACCGTTAATAAGGAGATGTTTTTTTAGTGAGAACATTAATTCGGTCTTTTATTGGTTAAAACGCTGTGGTAATGTAACCTTCGGTTGTAAGTTGTCTTTGTATATTATGTCCTCGACTATTTTGGCAGCTGCTGTTTGGTAGGTTAGGGACCGAGTCTGAAAAGTTTCACCGAACTTCGCTATATATTGGTCAATTCAAGTTTTTATTCTGCTTAATGATCGTTTTTGCTGTTGTCAGAGTGGTTAACCTATCGGTGTGTCAGCGTTTGGAAGTTTTCTTAACTTATGTCCCAAAATTATATGCTATTCACTTTGTAGTTCATTTAGTTGATCACTGTAGTTGCTGTTTGATTATTACAGCGCGTATGTTCAACGAAGGAGCGCAGTATACAGGATTTGTTGAAAAACCTGTTCTGCTTGTTTTCATTGTATAGGTCACTTGATCCATTTCGTGGAGCTACCAGCTTTATTTGGACTCCGGTTGTTGATGGTCCTACTGGTTTCTTACCCCGAATGCCTCTGGAAGAGCGCAAGCTTGGTCATTTTTCCAAAATCCCCCTCTTAGCCGGATTAGTTCATGATGAGTCCTCATTTCCATTCATGGGGAAGCTCGAAGGTCAGTATTTGTTTTTCTCATGACCAAATGCAGTTGTTTCCCGTATAATTCCTCTATATTTCATACATATACATTTATGGAATTCATAAAACGGATGCTGACTAGAGAAAACTAAAATAACGCATATACCGTAAATGGTTTCACGAAAAGACGGGTACCGCACCCAGTGTTTATTCCGCACAAACCGTACGTGCGTATACTCATGTATCACGAAACAGTTCGTTGAGGTTGGTTAGCCAACTCGGACCCAACACGTAAAGGGACATGGCTCATGCTCTCAATTCGCTACGCTTTTACGCACTCTGTTCTTGTTGCCGACCGCCTGGTTAGGTTTCGTTGAATACCTTTCGTTTTTTAGTGATCACCTCATCTGTAATTGTTCCGCCCAGCTGAACACCACATCCAGAGTACCGTACGGAATTAGATAACCCATGTTCAATACAATCATTGTAAACTTTTTATGAAAATAGCAGTTTTCTTTGTAAGACATTTTCAACATCTACGCAAGTTTTTCGTTCGGTCGGCGCATTATCACAATGAGTTATCCGGTCTTTCTGAGCTGACAATATTGTAAGTAGTAGTGTTCTTGCAATAGTTCCTTGCTGTTCGAATCACTAACGATATGCTCCGGAAATATTAACCCATTCCTTCCAGTATACATCCAGCTTATGCATGGACGGGATCACTATCATCCTGATTTGGGAATGTCTATGTCCATGTTTGTTCACTCATTCTCTAGTCTCTGTACTCTTTCACCTAATTTTCTGCGGTGAAATCGTGACGCACAAATCTGCTTTCTACGCTCAGATCAGTTTTTACAATTTGTATATCGACGTTTTGTATGCTGAACTCGATTGATGTATGTTGAGTCGAGCAAAGTTCACATACTCGATCGGTGCCGAGAGGTTAACGATGATAGCAGCAACCGCTTGATTCGTTCACCTTGATCGGGTGAGTATGCAAACGGTTGGCACGTAGAAACCGATTGAGTTGCTAGCGACGGCTGCGCTGCTTTCATGTTAAGACCAGATCAGTTAACCGGTACTGACTGTCCTGTCAACATTTGTACAGTATACATCTGAGTTCCTTTTTTTTCTGACACCGACGCAAACATCTCATTTTGTATGCAGATGTCGTAATGCAATCCTACTGTTCAGCTCTACTTGAGTTTAACTGGCCGAGTTGTTCTTATTGCCTAATATTGTTCATCCCCCGCGTCGAACTGTGAGAGCATGGTAGGGAATTATTCCGCTTCCTGCGCTCTCGCAGGGATCCAGCCGACTAATTAGGGCGCTGTTGAGGCCGCGCACATCTGCATTTTCTTGGTCAAGTGCGATGTAAACAAATTATCACATTATACCTTCACCATCTTGTGATTGTGGTATCCGTCTATCTCAACAGATTGCTACGTCCTTTTGATTGCTGTATAGTTGGACCCTAGTGAACGATACATTTTGTGAACGCAGCTGTTGCTAGCATCATCCTTTGAAGCTTGCGCTCACTTTTCTCTCACTACAGCTGATTCCTCATTCGATCACTCTCGTAAGCACCTGCTCACACACTCATCTTTCGCCTGACTTGATGTGCTGCCATTGTTTCCCAAGATATTGCGTTGATATCACCACTTTACCTGTTGCATCTCTAAACATCTGTGTATCTCGAGGTTAGTCTTCCTTAGGGTATGGAGTCAGTAGACTTGCTGTTCCGCATATCCTTTGAGCTCCGTCCCTTCCTTTCGGTGTATTTATCCTAACCACTACAAATGTTTCTGATTGCGCTAAGCGAACATTTTCGTTTTGGATTTTGAAACTTTTCATCACCCATCATTAACAACTCGTCCCTTGTGTTCAGAGCATCCACATGATGACGATAATGAAAATGACGAGCAAACCGGCAGAAATGTCCATTGGAAACTTTGCTAATCGTGAGCTTGTCAATGCTCTCCAGCATACACACGCGTCATTCTTACTGGTTTGGCGTTTTGTATGAACCGATGGTCACCACAGTCCCATGAGCGGCCCCTAAGCGTGGCTTGGAACCACCTTTCTCCAAACCATACCTTCTTAATGGAATTTAACACACAGGTTGAGGAAGCAAACCATATTAGTCGGTCACCTTGACGATTTCACCTCAGAAACAAGCTTTTTTAAGGCAAATGATATGTTACACCACTAGCTACATTTTTCGGAGTGTCTTTGCAATCCGTCTCTGTAAAAACGGTCCATTACAATCGTCGCTTACAATAATCACTTTGTTAAGATCCCCGATGTGACGAACCACAAACAGTCATGCCTGTTGTTAGAGCTCGCGTAAAACGAATGTCGCTACCCAGATTGCTCGTTATTTTTGGGTGCCCTTGATTCTCTAATTCAGCGGTTCGTGTTGCGGATGCGAACCAAAACTGAGGCATGTTTTATCGTTCCAGCACACAGTCTCTCCGCAACCGACAACTTTCTTCAGCCCGCAGTCAAAATTCGCACAATGTATTCAGTTTTGTGAATCCGTATGACTGGGTGGGCTGGACGGTTTACGATCATGAGAAGACAGCCGTGTTAGCAGCTGTTGATGGCTTTACTGGTTGCTTTCTTGTCAAGCTCAGCTCTTGCTTTCATCCTCCGAAGCTTCAACGTGGGTGTGAAATCTGTAGCCACCCAATTAATAATTTCATCACTGTCAACTCCATTCAGGCTTGGTTCACGATAACATCTGCGATATTCTGGCTCATAACGGACGGTGTCAACATCAGACCAACTGTAGTTATTCCTAAAAATTGCTACAGTGACACTTACGACACTCAAGTTGTACGTCGTATGTCTTTCTTCACCTCTTTCAGCCAATCAGACGATACTGTTTTGCATCCCCTAGGCAACACGATAATATCTTTGTTTTTCGCCCATTCAACCATCCGGGATCCACGTAAATAAGCCGACCTAATTCTGTTTATACCATTTCCTCCGATCACAGTTTACTAGTCTGGCTTGATTCAACAACCATGTCATGATAAGTAATGCCCAACCCGGCTGGATTACTGGACGACTTCATCTTATGGACTGAACTTCACTCACAGCACGTGACCTTTTCCTTGTTTAAAGCCAACAGTCACCTGAATCATCGGCTACCTGTGACCAGTGTCCCATGTAACTACTTGATCATCGGCCTGTCCTCCACATGGTCTTAACTTTTCTGTGCTCCTTATTTTTCATATGCTCCCAATGTTCTCTGGTGAAGGCAAGTTAATGCGTAACCGCCTTTATGGCTACACTCCGCATGTGTGAAAACTAATGGTGTTAGTTGTATTCTGTTAGAGAGCTTGCGTGGATTCCACTGACCAATCAATAGTTTGGTCTGAAGTTAACCAGATCAGACCAGAAATTTGAAACTGCAAACTTGAAATCCATTTCTGGACACCGGATATTAAATGTCAGATTGTGTAAATAGACTCTCCAGTCAATTTACGGTGTTCGATGGCTTGCCTCATTTTTCTACTGGAATAATGTGGTAATTTTTTGTACTGGCTGGTCCGTCCAGTACTCTTTTTGAGATATAAACATTAATAGACAGTTGTTTTTCGCTAAAGGAATGTTTACTTTGACTAAGATTCGACCATACGTACTATTTGGGAACATTTTGCACATCAGAAATAATTTTCTAGACATTTATAGCTAACTGCCGTTTGAATTGTATACCGATATTCCCATTTGGTTTTTATGGGAAATTAGTGTTTGTGAATTGTCATTGTAGCAACTGGACGTACATGACAGTTATAGCATATAAATGTGGCATAAGTTCTGAACCGTCTTGAATAACGCTATAGAATATGCTTACCTAATGGTCATCCACATGTGTTCTTATGAGAGATTACAACACTATCTGATTTGTGTTGCCACTATTTTAAGTCTACCACACAGCTTAGTCTAATCGGTCTCACTTTCTGTCGGCACCGTCCTGATGGTCAGTTGACAGGGCGATATCACTCGTTAATCATTTAATTCACGGTGGCAATAAAAGTGTTATCAAAGTGGTTGTCTAAACAGGTTCAGAGTTAATTTTCACGTATCGCATAGACTAATTTGTATGCCTTTTTGCCTACCGTTTGAACGGACTACTCTTATGTACAGTTAACATCCACAAGCGGTTAATTTGTCTATATCCCTTCAGATTAAGATCCAATTCAGATTGATTGATGTTTTGTATAGCAGTTTGCCACATGATTCAATGAATTTCTAAAAATTCTACTGAATCTCTGTGTTTACCAATGGGCTGGTAGAACAGTTCCTAGGTATTCTGAGCATACTACGCAAAAGAACCTTCTCCAATCATATGCTAAGGAGCTCGATAGCAAACTAAATACATTTTCGTTCCAATTTAGAATCTCATCGTTTCAAGTATACCCGTTACGATAATGTGAATAAAGACATACAGGCGAACATATGTTTTCAATAATTCATCTTCAGGCCATTACAATTATATAAGGGGTCAATAGAGTTAGATCGAGATATCGATTAGACTTATGACAAAGAAACTAGGTCACTGATCAGTCAGTTAGCGATGGCTTGATTAGTCGGTCACGTCACGCTTCCCATGGGTTTGACCGCGCAGGTTGGCCATCGATCCGGTGGATTTGTGACCATGGTAGGTGCAGCGCTTGAACAAACCGTTTTTGATTATGTAATACCGGGTCAATCAACCTGATTCCAATAACATCGGCAGTACAACGTGTTCTAATTCGGACCGCTTTTGATGGTTGCCTAGCACGCGATATATCACTTAGACGGCTTGATCAGTTTTCACCTGGTGTTCGCTTTCAACCAGGTGAGCGAGGATAGCACTGTTGACCGATGGTGATTTTCCGTGCCCCAGCCACCATGGATGGTGTTCTCGAATTCGTTTTGAAAGTTGTCGACGTTCGACCACTATAACCTGCTCCACAGGAACAAGTGAATGAATAGTTGTACATAGATGAGTTCTGAACCGTCAGTCTATCTTTGTTATAAAACCTGAGAATTGGGGTGGGGTGGGGTGGAGAATTGAATATGGAATTCAGCTGTTGCATAGCTCCCGCTAATTGTCTGGTTGAGCCTATTCGTCAGCCATTCTGCGGTATTGTCACCTACGAGTGGCACTCTAGTAAACACAGGCTTCTTTCTTATGTCACATACTTCAGCTTTAAATGATATTCTGATCATATTTCTGACGATAAATCGTTCCGGGTAGCTGTTATCATGAAGGACGTTCTTTATGAATTCGAGTTCACTTTCTAACGTATCCGCTAAACAAATTTTGTATGCTCTATCGGTCAGGCAGCGCACTAGATTTCTCTTCTGTTTTAGGGATACAAAACTGAAACTTTGTGTACTGACCCGTGCACATATTCTTGCGATGAATTCTGCGTTGAATAGTTCCGTCTATTCGTCGATGTAAATGAACATCTATGAATGATATTTGGTGTCCAGTCTCCTTCTCAAGTGTATACTTTGCAGACTGGTGGGCGCGATTGAATATATCAAGTGCTGTGTGCATATTGGTATCCGAACTGGCTACGATAAATATATCGTCTACGTACCGGTGGCGTTGACTGAACTGGCTGATGGTGGATTGAAGCGCAATGCGTTCAAACTTTCCCATGAACATATCGGCCAGGAGAGGTCTGAGCGGGGATCCCATCGCTACGCCATCGGTCTACCGATACAGCACACCGTTGAACAGCAGTTGTACATCAAGTGTGCAACGGAGCAGAAGCTCTTTCAATTTTAGTGGTGGTAAACCAATATCAATTCTGGTCTCAGACACGTAGTCACAGATAAAACTGACGGTTTCTAGCAGCGGTACGTTTGTGAATAACGACACTAATGAGTATGATTTCTGTGAATTTATGTTAACGTTCTGTATGCATTGGACAAATTCGAATGTATCACGTAGACTGAGCGGGGTAATCGTTTTTTGGACGTGTTCAAGCAGTTTCGCTAGCCACTTCGCCGTGATTAACATTGTGATCAACATGAATTTCATTTCGCCTGATGGGTTGTGTAATATCGGGTCCCTATTTTGAACTGTTATAGCTACTTAAAACCTCAAAGTTTGTAGTAGTTGTTCAGGGTTGCTGTAAGTATGTAGATTTGTTGCTAGACAGTGAAATTATGGAGCGGTTTGTTTACGTAAGAAGCTACATCAGCAGTGGCGAGTTTATAGGAAATGATATGAGGTTGTGGTGATATTTGCCACAGCCGTAATGACACCGCAGCATCACAGTGAAGCTTAAAGGTCTCATATGAGCACGTATAATGATCATGTCATTTTGTGATCTGAAAGCTAGGCTACCGAGAGTAAAATAAATGAATCATTCCCAACTATTTTGTCCATCAGTGTCTAATTTCGACCACTGGAATATGATACTACCAATGGGCTGACAGCTATACGGGTCCGGCAGCAAATATTTGATAGCAGATTCAAGGTTTAAAGATTAAACTATATGCTTTGGGTGTCAGCCGTTCATTTGCCACACCGAGCACTTTATGCACTTATTGCTGCATTCTGACGTAAGACGTTTAATGGACAAATGGTAATTCGACATGAGGAGTTGGGGGTAGCTACCAGTCGGTTAGCCACTCTAGGGTGGATTCTTCTTATGGGCTGAGGCGCTGGCGATTCATAGGGTCGGTGGCTGGATGTTTTGTGTGATAGGGTGACTAATCGGAAACAGTGACTTGAACGTTGTCTGTGTTTGGCGAGGTTGTTTATGAAGTCAGTACAGCTGATGACCCTCGATATCGAAGGCCACAAATAAGTTGTTTTACAGACGACGCCTCACTTTCCCAGTGAGCTTTGTTGTTTGTTTTCAAAGTGCAGATACCTTGTTAAGTTCATATGTTGCCGTTTGCAATTGCTGACTCCATTTCTCTTCTTTTGCTTCCGAGTTAGGGCTTGTCCTTCTCGTGGACGTTTAGCAGGTGATAGTTCGTGTGAATCACTGATGTATTGCTTTGTATGGTAATGGTTTGTTCGTGTGTTCTGAAAGGTTATCTTCAATTTGAACGTTTGTCATGTATTCCATAAACGCTAATTAGCTGTCTTTTAGCTTTCCAAATGTGCTTATGGTTCATTGTCAAACATTTTTTCTTTCTCACCTCACTTCTTCTGTGCCAATAGAATATGAAGGCAGAAATCTTTCGATCTCAGAGTTTACTGATGTGGTGGCTAGAAGAACGATCGGGAATTTTTTGAACGGAGAGAATGCGTATCGGTTCAATGTTACTGCCGAGGAACTCTATACTCGGTATACATGGTGGCCAAACCTGGCTAATAATAGCGCCCGTTGGGAACGCATGGTCGCAGTGAGTCAATTCCGTTGTTTATGAAATAGTTGTTTTATGTGTTATGTTTTTCTTTGTACGTAACCCATTTTTAATGGGAGTCTGCTACCCAACGGTTTTGCACATAGGATTCCCAACTATTCAGGTTACTTCTTTATTGATTCTCTAACAAATCAAAACATTCGACGATGAGCAATCCCAAATTTGATGGCTTGGGTAATCCACGTGTTCATCAGCACGATAAAGAAAAACCAATATTGATTTTTGGCAACATTTGTCTTCTTACTATGTTGATGAATGGGATCAGTGAAACTGAATGTTTCAGACTCATTTGTTGTACAAGCATTACTGTAAGAAGTGTAACACAGCTGTGAATTACATGAATCTAACGGTGAAACATGGATTGCTATTAGGTCCATCAACTCAGTTGGTAACGCTGCCCTGTTGTATATTTCTCCCAAACGATAGTAACTGATTAACGGGAGCATTCTTCGGATCGATGCTATGCGTTACTGTGGAGCGCAGGAAGAACCGGATTACACTGAAGAAACAGCGAATATTCTACTGATGTTGAGTCCCTTAAAATTAACTAAATGGACGATTTCCTTGGGAACATTAAAACTATAAATTTGACTGTTCTCCCATTTTCATTCTAAGTTCACCTACATATGTTGATTCTTTTGGGTGATTGCTTACCCTTAATTTTCCAATGAACAGTCTGGAATTTAGTTGACTTTAACTTGAACATCACTCATGTTTGGTTGTAGCCTACTCTCCAGAGAAAGTGGTCGAATATTCAGGCATGGTCATTTTCAATTGCATCCAATGTGAAGTCTGACAGTGTTAAACACAATCACCTCATGAACACATGATTGGAGTTCACGTATTGTCTTTGCTGACAATATGCGGTATTGATAGGTTTTAATGTGAACTAACCTCGAGCATTGTGATTCTCTTCGATAGAATCCATTTGAAAGGGCTTCAGTCAAATGCTGCAATCAGATATGCTTGATGTTCCATTTTATACACTCTTATTTTTTCTTCTCCGAATGATTGATGGCTGGGGAGCACCTGCGCTTTAGACGATTACTCTTTACCGTCAACCCAATTCATTGTTTGTCTAGACTTTATTCGCCACGTGATTATCACGTCGTTGTACATTATTACGTTGCTTGACCGCTTCCAACTTCGCACTAGTGCACAAACACCCAGATATTCGGCAGACTGTTTGGACGTTGCGCTATCAGTCGGACATATTGATTGAATGTCTGCGCAACGCCGTTTGGTGAAACGCAATAGCGACAAACTTACGCTCAGGTGCGCATTAACCTGGTCCTGTTATGTTCCGTTATGTAGCCGGATTGGACGCAGTTACCACAATCCTCAGTTCAGTCACATATACGCAAACACAGTTGATACATTGCATCACTTGAAGTCCATTAATTTGGCGCAATCATTTAGGATCAGCCCCCACTTGAATAATAGAAATGATGTGTCCCAGGAACAGCTTCAGAAATTTGGAAACAATATGGGGTAGTACACATCGCAAACAGTTTGCCGGACAGCGTGATAGATTCCACACTGAGGGCGCACGCACTTGCATGTACACCTGTCAGGTAGAAGTATGTTGCCGTCTTGTGATAGGGGAAGAATGCTGGTCGAAGTGCCACGTTAGGTTCGAATAACCTTAGTAGTCTGGAATAACTTGGACTATTACGTTCAGCCAGTACCAGTCATGGGTGCATGTGGCAATAGCATACGACGCCTCAGTGGTTTACCGTTCGGCTGAGGGATCTACTACCGGGTTGTGTTTGCGCTTCTGTTCGTTTGGATTTTTTTTACACAAGTCACCAAGCCTCGGTCTGTCTCATATAGTTGCACACTGAAGTGTAATGTGGGATCAGGCTTTTTCACTTTTTTTTACATTCCTCGAATTCAGGTTGAGGTCATCTGCACTGATTGAACGAAGATTGTGTTCGGTTAGGATTTAGATTTCGGTTAGCAGGTTGCGAGATGATATTCCTTTGTGAAATATTCCTTGACCTATCCTCTACAGCAATCGATATACCAACTCGGATTGGAATCAGATGAATGGGAATAGAGGAAAGGGAGAGGGGGTTAAGGTGTTTGGATGCAAGATTATTATAAATTGGACTGGGGAGATGGAGAGTCTGCACGATTCTCTTTTGTGCACACAGTTCAGGTTGTAGGGTATGGATGGTGATAGTTTAGATTGTAGTCTATCAAGTAATCAGTGTATTCTGTTTCATATTCGCTAAGTTCTGGGGAAGTATACGACGTTGTTATTGAACGCGTATCGTTTGCGTGCATTGTGTTATTCCGACGACTGATAGTAACAGTCCAACAAAAAGTAATCGTGGTTAGTGTACGTGGAACAAAGTAACAGAGGACGCGAGTTGTCTAAGGTTTGGGTTAAAACGAATGAAAATGGACTAAAGATGAGGAGATTGACATGTGTGGTGATGTGAGTTGTTTATGATCATTAGTTTACAACCACTCCAGAAGAGGTAAGGAGTTTGCCGCAATTTCTTTTGTGTGCAGTTCTGGTTGTGGTGTACGGGTGACCTATTCTGTTACCTTGACGTAGTTGTCAAGCTTGTGTACTGCATCGATCCGGAGGGCTATGCTAAGTAAGACTTCGGTCCTACCAGATGCAACCTTATCAGACAGGCCAAAGAGGAGCGGTCGGATGAAAAGCAGATGCACTCATAAGGTTGCATTTCGCACTACTGACCGTGCAGGAGTTCCCAGGTAGTGAAACACGATTCCACAAATTTTTTTATAGTTGTGATACTGATGTTTTCCGAATCAGGCAGATGAAGGTAATAGAAGGTCCCGTCAAAATAAGAGCATTCCGATCGCCCAGTGGTTGACCGTGACCCCTAACGTATTATCCAGCACCGTCGAATGACATGCGGTACCATTGGAAAACTTGGTTTAGTTCCAAATACATCCACCGGTTGTAGCAGTGCCGACAATGAGACAGTACTGTCTTATTCACTGCGTCCTTGGACTAGCCAACCCCTCACCGCCAAATGAGTCGGACCCTTGAGTCATTGATTCCGAGTAGTGTCCCCACGAAAACCCTGTATTCTGTTGTCTCGCAAGTCAGACCATTGAATTAGAGACTCAGGGTTGGTTCGCGCTAATCATATCTCTTCCGTGACATAGACGATTGGGTAGTATCTGAGGTTCCCGTTTTTTGGACTGCTACATCGTTCATCCATTACACCTTTCTCCTTCAGTTTTGTTCCCAAAGTTTTGTGTGTTCTCTGTGCTTCCAGGTGGCAGTTATTTTTTAAGGCCAAGGCAAATGGTAAACATCGGCGCCTTCGTTGTCTGCACTCTCCGACAAGTCGGTTGACAATCTGCTTTGGCAAGTACTTTCTCAAGGCTGGAGCTTGGTGTGTCTTGTGTGTCACAGATGCGAATCTACGATTGTAACACCGTCATTCACTTGAGCTCACTCATAGATAATTGTCCCTCCAAGCTCTTTTTTGTTAAAGTCTCTGGTGACGCCGAAGGTGAATGTGGCGGTCAAGCCAGAGTGGGAATCGCACGGAGTTTCAGATCAGAGCAATTTTTGGTCGATTGGATCTTGGTGAACAGTCCCTTGTGCGCTGTTAGATTCAATAAATTGATTAAAGTATGTTGACGTAAATCAGAAAAGCATTCCAACGCACACCCGGATGTATACCACCAAGCTCTCGTTGACCTTCTGAAGCAGATTAAACACTGTGACCTCATCATACTAACGGACGATTTTCATATTCAGCTTGGTCGTCTTCCTTCAGACGCTTGGGTGTCTATGTGGTACCCTGGACCCAGCGCACCGACAATGGTGAAAGATTGCTGTGGCTGCAAGGATTTCCCGGTCTCTTTATTTCGAATACTGTATTTTAACACGGAAATAGGCGTTGTGTTACATGGAGTCCTCCGTGTTCTTCTCAGCCATGGACACAACTCGATCATATAGCAGTGAATTACACGTGGAGACACTGTTGAAGACTGTCGTGCATGTTGGAGCAACCGCCTGTATTCGGACCTTGCTATTGCTATTTTGTGATTTACCCAGAGGTCGTGCGCTACTGAATACAAGACTCTTAACTGGCATTCGAGGGAGGTGACTGTTAAGGATGCCTAGCAGGAAGCACTGGTCAACGAATTGCCCGGTCCGAATCAGGTGAGAGAACCGAATGAACACTGGGAGCAAATTACAGCAAATATGAAAACTTGTTATAAAGAGGTATGTTCAGAGGGAGCCATGTAATTGTGACAGAACTGGATTTCTATTACGTCACGGAACCTCATGAACAGACGTCACCCGATTTCACGTGATTGAATATGCTGACAACTGTGGAGAACTTCAACGCAAGCTGATCGTGAGATTGCGAGGAGACGGTGAGCACTACTTGGTAGAACATTTGAAAGGGATGGAACGCGCCTTTTTATCTGTGAATAGCAGGAAGCTTTTTCCCTGTTCGGTGTTGTACTGGCTGTCGAGTGAATGTAAGTGAGACGTTATGTGAGACAGATGGTTCACTTATAACCAGTCAGTCGCGCCGGCTTGATAGGTGGGCTGAACATTTTGAGTAGCAGTTCTGCTGATGTCAACCAGATCGTGCAG
Source organism: Paragonimus heterotremus (assembly GCA_013368495.1). Taxonomy (NCBI): domain Eukaryota; kingdom Metazoa; phylum Platyhelminthes; class Trematoda; order Plagiorchiida; family Troglotrematidae; genus Paragonimus; species Paragonimus heterotremus. The sequence continues at coordinate 41,450 of LUCH01003796.1, forward strand.
ACTACGGGACCCGATTGTTCAGTTATTGTATTCCAGACGGTCCTCCATCGGCAATAGACATGGTCCTGGAGCTTAAGTTATTGAAATGTGGCAATGCTCCTCCCGGATCAGGTTTTCTCTTTTCAAGAATGGTTTTGAGGGAAGAAGTTTATATCAGGACGAACAAGACTCCTTCAGGCAGAGGGTTCGTCAAAATAAAGAGGTTCTTCGTCACTGGTGATGGTCGACGGTACTTCCCGTTGTCAAAAAGAGTGTCCGAAGTCTGTGTGACAACCACAGAAGCATCAGTGTAGTGTCTGTTGTGTTCGAGTTGCTCGCTGGTCTTATTTTACGTTGACCCACTGTGCCCAGAGAAAGTCAGATATGTGGAGAACAGAAAGGCTTTCGGTTTGATCGAGGGTGCGTTGATCACATTTTTACCTTGCAACGAATCTTGGAGCATCGGTATTGTTACAGGCGGCCGACGGTCGTGGTGTTTTGAGACCTAGAGGCTGCTTTCAATTCAATTTCTCGTAGCGTCCTCTGGAGCTGTCTCCTTTGCGAAGGAGTTTCATGGATGTACGTGAATTTAAACTTTCCGTCCAATTTACCACTAGCTGAGTGTTGGAAAACTGTTCGACGTGGATTTATCTCATCCTCATCGCGCACACCATGGAATCGAACGGTTGATAGGTGAATAAGAGGCAGATTGTAGTTCAAGCACTTATCCACTAGACCACGTAGTCACAGTCACCGGGGTTACAGGAAGCTATGTGAGTTGGTTTCCTTCTCTGTTGCGCTTTCTTTCGTTCGTGGGCTGTAGTTGATCAGCCATTTTTTGACACGAGTTACTTTTGCCAGCCTGCGTTATCTGTGGCGTCGGAAAGATGTTCAGTTGTCGCTGAAAGAATGGATATATAATGTTTGTGTACATTCTGTTTTGCTCCATGTTTCGGAAATGTGGTCTCTTCGGAACGAAGATGTGTGGAGACTTGTGTGTTCGTCGTTGTCTCCGTCGATTGTCTGACATCAAATGAACTGAGCACGTAGGAAATGTTGCTCTTCATCTGCGGGTATTCTGAACCGTTCTGGGTACGTGATCAATTGGTTAACCACGTCGCACAGCCTGTTGCGTTCTGGTTGCGTACTGCACATGTCAGCTGAGGTTTTGCCGTATCGGGTATTACATATTGAGACGATGAGGAGTTGTGTGAAACCGCGCTGTGGTCAAGCAACCACGTGGTCATGAAATGTGAAAACTCTGACTGCTTGATTGAGTAGATTGTTTAGGTGTTGTCTGTGTGGCTGTGTTCGTGGCGATCATTCAAATAGCTGGTTAGAATCGCTATCGGATGTAGCAGTGTGCCTCAGTCGATGGCGTACGTGGGCACCTACAATTCCTGATTTTTCTGTCTGGTCCTATTTTGTGATCGTAATTACTGTTGCTGTTTTTGTTAGTGTTGTTTCTATTACTGTACACTTTTTGACTTTGTTTCTTCTAGCATATTCTACGCCACTTTTGTGCAGATAACCTGCCCGATTCACAGTATCTTATCAGGCTTCTTGTTATTGTGAGGATTAAGATGTTGATAGGTAGCGACGTTACCGTTTCTGTCACGATAAACGGATGAGTATTCATTGAATTTACGGTCGTGAACTTCACTCGCTCAGTGGATATTGACTTGATGGCCTTTGTTGTCGTACTGTGTTATATCAGAGCTGCTGATGCCGCTGAGTTCATTTCCATTAAGGTTATCTGAGGAACCCTCTTAGACAGGTTTCTTTATATACTATCGTGATACCTGACTTCATATGGGCAATTTGTTCCACATAGTCACAGGGAGCGGGAGAACTGGACAACAAGTCCGTCAGACTTGAGTTTTTCATCTATGGACCTCAAAGGTTAATGCTGAGTTCAACTGTAGTAAATGTTTTCTGTGCTGTCATGCTTGGTATTCGGATGGGGCGTTTAATCCATATGTCTCCACTGAGGGCAAGTGCATAAGTAGTTAATGCTTTTGTGCTTTTTTTAAAAATATAACACTTGTTAAGCGACAGTTTAGAAACTTCTCAAAGCAGTCGTTGCCTCGCATGTTGTGGCAAGCGGTGTTGTGTACTGACATTTTTCGCGTGCGAATGGAATTCGATTCGTATCATGCTGGCACGTTTTTCATGCATCTGTTATCCATTCCGTGGTTGGAAGTTGTGATGAACTGTCCTCCAACTTGTCCTCTGAAACACAATTGAGCATGAACAGTTTGAAAAATGCACAGTTGCTTCATATACTAATCTGTGCAATGTGTAAGACTATCCGCGTTTCTTTTTAGATGTAAAAAATCAGTTTGACCAGCGAAACACATGTAGTGAAAACTGTCAAAATTCCCTATAGTTTTTGTTTCTAGATGCTATGAAACTACAAAATGCTAGGAAATCTAAAGTCCTTGTTTTACTCCATTTTCCGCTGAGGTAGTGAAATACACATTTTATTGTTGGATAAAAAAAGGATTTGAGCATTCCTGGTGCCATAACACCTGCAAGGCTGCCCCGGATCATTCGTACAACTCCGTTTTGGTTGACATAACCAAGCTGGTGATGATTGATTGTGCAGATGGTGAAACTCTGTGTATTCATACGAGTCAACCAGCAAACTCTTCAGGTTTCTACCGACTAGTCGGATTTGGGGATTACTTGCGTTAGCCGGCCTCGTGGGCAGGTGTGTGTTTGGCGGAGGTTCGCTGAATCCGGTGTGTTTGAAACGTTTTTTGATCACTATAGTTCACTTATGTTTACGAACTAAACAAGAGGTCTATTTTTGAATAAGTCAAAATGAAAATGTTAGGCAAATGTCAGATGTACGTTTACAGTCTTGCATACGTTTATTTGATCGTCGTCGTTCTGACGGACAGCTGTTACTTGAAAAAGAAGTCACTTTATATCTCACAATGCATCTCTTCAATTCGTTTGGGCAAACCTGAAGTAAGTCGTACCGGGTAACGTGCATAAATCACAACACCATTCCCACGTCACTATCACCACAAACTGCATAAATCGATGGAATAAATGGACGGGATTTTGTTTATGTGATCTCATTAAAACTTGTTTTTCACCCTGTTAGTGCAGGTGAATACAGTTCACTCCGGACTAGTTTGCTTCGACAATGGCTGTAAGGAGCTTCAAATGGTGTTCACAGTGTTTTCTGAAGCTCATCCTCAGACTGACTCCCACGATTGATCTCGTCCTGTTTGTACTCGCCAGATAAAGATAATTTGGAAGTGACCCAATTGTGATTAATTTGAAATTCGGTTGGATGTGAGCCAGCGACAGGAACGACATGCCCAGGCGCAGCAAGTGCTCTATCAGTTGAGCTACGAATTCACGACAGAAGATCAGAAATATCATATTTGGACTCAGTTATTTACACAATCCACAATGTCATATAAAATTCACCAAGTGATCCAGGAGATCGACTGGTCAGACAGCATTACTCGATCAGTTCATGCTGGGATCCATCATTTTATTACCGACAAGTAATATGACAGACTTGAGGATTTGGAAGGGACTTGGCTGTGAAAATTATCAAACCGACCAAATTCCTTATCAGCAATACAGGTGGAAATAGTCTAGCCGGTTCACTTATCTAAATGAGCCAAAACCATGCGCTTGCTCTCTGGACTATTCAGCTTTGCATGTTGCTTTGTGATTCAGGTCGATAATGCTGGTGGTCATCAAGACAACTGTTTGTGTTGAACGCGACAAGCTCTTTCGTTGGGGTCTACCATATGAGCAGTAGTAAACGAATTCAAACACTTGAGACGTACAGTCAATTTAACCGTATGTTATCCGTTTTGTGTCTTATCCTGAGCACGTAAAAATGTCAAAGAACATATCGCATGCAGCCCTTGTCAGTGTATGATATCGTTACTAAGTAATGAGTCTGAAAATCTTTGACGGGGGCACATTGGTTTATCTCTGTACATCAGGGCTTAACCAGTGGCTGACGCGTCTAACATAGTCCTGTTGAAATCTTCTACATATACCATCCGTGTTAGCTCGTAGAATCAATTTCTTAAGACATGCGCTTAGTTGCAACCAGAAAATATTTATCCGGATGCTTTCTGTTTTGTTCCGGTTTATCTGGATTATCTTGCTCTATATTTTAAGGTTGAACATGAACATCAGTATTGACACTCAGGAGACAAAAGTGTTTACCGCTCACATTTTGGGGCTTCACGCTTCATATCCTCAACTGATGATTTTGAGTGTAGTTTGAGAAAATTCACCCATTAAATACAGTGCTCCTCTGACGGGCTGTACTGAGGTGCTTCACATAAAAAGCCAAGATGAAAACAACGTTGTCTTTCTTTATGCTTTCCAAAAGACCGTGGAGAATACATTTGACATTCGTCTATAACTTAGTGATTAGCAAAAGAACCTCACCGTCCTTCGTTCATAAGATTTTTTTCGCATATGTTTAGGCAGCTATTTTCATCTTGCCTACCGTCAGTCTGTTTGTTCATTCTCTTCCGTAGTATGTTATTCATCAATGTTGGTGACTAATACGGTACAGTTCGAAAGTAATTCAATGCGCTGAAATTAATGACCATTGTTTGTGCAGGATGCATTCGGTAACAATTGTAGACAAATAGCGTTTGCGGGTGAGGTTTTTCTTCAAGATATCTGACGTTGTGCTATGTCTTGTCGACGCTGTGGCAATTAGCCGTGCAAAGTAGTATGTACTTGAACCTATGTCAGAGTTTATCCCCGATGGTGGAAAATTTCCAAGGCCACCCACATAGTACGGGCAAGGTGGTACTAGTCTCTGTTGAGGTATTTAGTATCCCTTAAATACTCCATGTTTGTCTAACTTCCTCCCCTCGCCTTCGTAATTTTCTTTTCTACTTTTGTGTGTTTTCACCTTTTTCTCTCTTCAGATGCTCTCAGATCATGATGTCAATGCCCCTCTAGAATCGATTGTCCGATTTCACGCTGCATACTCGCCTTCTGTTTACTTGTACGAATTCGCCTACGTCAGTCCAAAGGATCCAGACGCGTTTGCTGGTAAGCTTCCGTAGACAAGTCACTCATGAAGCAGTAAATCACGGAAGCTGCGTGCATGAAATACTTTTCAGAACTCTTGCTGTGAAGTCAGATACATTTGTAATTTTTCTCTACATACTACAGTCGGTTCAGTAGACGTTCAGCGTCTCTTTTGTCTGTATCAGTCGCTAGCGTTTGCCTCTGTGTTTGTTATGCACCAGACAGACCTACCTACTCTATCGGTAACCACGCTATCTTCAATTCAAGACAACCTGCATACATTTGCGCTTTTAATATCGGCAATGTTTGACATAGAGATCGCAAGCTGCTCTGGTGAGCACTGTCTTAATTTTGGAACTTACTGTGTCTTTGAAACGCCGTCATGATCATAGCGCCTTCCTTCACTTGAATTCGCCCTTAGATAATACTGTGGATCAGAGTTTTTGGTAGCTGTGAAGCCGAATCTCGTGGTCAAGCTAGAGCGATGATTCCACTGAGTTCTACGACACTGCAGAGCTTACTGGACTGGATCACAGTGAATGATCGTCTGCATTCTGTCAAACTTAACTTTTCAGTCAAAGTCTGTCGACACGGACTAGAAAGACGTTACTGATAATTAGTCTGGCAGATTTGATAATTTAGGAGAGGTCCATTTGCGAAATATCTGGACTTCGGCTGGATTACAACCAGCGACAGAAACACCATGCCCAAATGCGGCAAGCGCTCTACCAACCGAACTGCGAAGCCAGCTAGTAGAGAGCTTGCCGCATTTGGGCATGGTGTTTCTGTCGCTGATTGGAATCCAGCCGAAGTCCAAATTTTTCGCAAACGGATCTCTTCTAGAAAGTCGTTGTTTGTTTATCATATTTGCATACTTTCCAACAGATAACAGTTCATATGCCGTCAGGAACGCTTTCCGAAATGCCCTCTTTGATCTTTCGAGACAAACTAAACACTCGGAAGTCGTTTTGCTTCTTGGTGATATGAACACACAACCCGGTCCCCTTACTCCGGTTGAGAAGCAGTTGGGTGGTATGTTTGGCGTCCGCATGCCGTACACTGACAATGGCGATCAGATGTTACAATTATGCACACTTCAGCACGAACGTTGATAATACTTCAGGCGGAAACCATCCTGTTCAACTCAATCATGCATGCTGATTGATCATATCGTCGTCAGCTATCGGTGACGCGGTTGTCATTCATTTTCGAGTAGCCGTCTTGTCTCAGATCATGCTGTTGTTCGCATCCGCTTAGTTTTGTCGTCTTATGACAAGCACAGCGTATTCAGTTGGAAACAGAACGACACGGATACACGAAACGTTAGCAAAACAGCACTGACAGTTAAACTGCCTGGGTCACAACAGTGATAAACATTGGACAGAAATCTAAACGTCTGTGCGAACCTCTTGTGAAGAAGTCCATTTCAAAGTGGCACTGCAGATACGACAAAAGTGGGTTTCTACTGATTCAACGGAACTTATCAACAAACGCTGACTGATACCCCTTGACTACGAATACGACAATGACCGCTGTGAACTTTGATGCAAACTTACGAAGCATCTGTATGAGGCTCACTTCTCCAAGGAAGCCAAACAAGTTGGTAACATATTTTCTCGGGGAATTATAGGTTTGCTGTCTTCTCTGATTGGCGATTGCACTGGCCATCAACAATGTTAATTATGTGGAAAATATGTGGAAAATATTGCTCGCGAATTTTTAGCTTGTCCCGGCGACTTGACAAGTGGACTTATCACTTCAATGGACGCTTTGATTGATCCGAGCAAGCTCATTCTCTGGTCAGTTATGGCATTCCAGACGAGCCTGTTGGGGAAGTCGAATTACTTTAGAGCCTAAAATACTAGAACGTGATGCAACCTCGGGTCCGGACCTTCATTCTCCAGTCCTTTTTAGAGATGGCGGTAAAAGATTGTTGTTTGAACTGACCACACCTCTCTGTTCCGTATGGAAGACTGAAAATGCGCCTCATGATTGGTACTCATCAACAGTCATTACCATTCTCAAAGTAGGTGTCAAAACATCGTGCGGCAACCCTGTAGGTACCAGCCTCGACTCTGTCTCATCTAAGTTGCCTACAGGTCTCATAATGCGGTGGCTTCTGAAACAAAGAGAATTACGTAGGGAAGAACGTATAAGCTTCCTGCCTGGTCGTGGATGTATCGATCATATTTTCACCTTGAGACAAGCACTGGGGCATCGGCACTTCCTTTCTCGACCAACAATCACCCCCTTTGACCCGGTTTCCCAACACGCTCTCTGAGGTTTTCTTTGTCACAGATGAGTCTCAGTGATATGTGTCAATTTTCTTGAAGTCTTTTGTCTGCTCCAATTGCAGAGTATGCATTTGTAGCCAGCTGTTTTGAGCCTTCTCCACTTCAAGTGGCGCTCAATAGGGATGTCCGATCTTCCGTTCCTTTTCATCTTTGTAATAGACGACATTCTGAAAAGAGCACTCGGATTGGGACCTCTGCCAGATGTTAAGCTGACTGGTGTTGTGTTTGCCGACGAAACTGCTCTAATTTGTTCTCCCATCTAGAACATGCAGACCATGCTAAATCGGATAAATGATATGGCTCATTTGTATGATTTGCACTTTACACCCTCATAGTATAAAGTTTTTATCACGAGATTTGGTTGCCACTTATTCTCTCTGTATTATTGCATGCAGGCTGTTTAAGATTATCGGTCAGTTCACCTGCTGACGAAGTGTACACGGGGACAAAGAGAACCGATGGTGCATTCGTCAACCTCTATGACTCGCGGCATCGCAAAAACGTCCGTTTTGGCAATTAAATGCAGAGTTTACAGTGCGTGCGTGCACTCAATTTTTCTCTGTACATCAGACACTTGGATCTTTCATGCGGTGATTACATCAGACTTGTTCAGTGTGACAGTTTTTTTGTCAGAAAAGGCCGCAAGGTAGCCAGGCGATGGTGGGCTATGAAAGTCTTTACTGTCCCTCCAAGCAATATTGATCGATGTCGTCTACCCGGTTAAGTTGTTCCCGCTCATCTACGCAGCTGATCAGAAACACATGGCAATATCGTAGACAGCGACGAAACCATATCCTATCGACTTTTCTTCTTTGTGGAGCTCAGTTTTGTCTGTTTGTTTGTGTTCCTTCTGTTCTTCGTTATACGTTCGTGCGTGGTTATTATTTCGCAACTTCGTGCATCATTGACATGACCCAAGGCAGTCCGCGCCTTCGTAGCCACAGGTGTGGCAGAAAGTGGTGATAATGTTGTACTAAATAACTTGTTTTTATATTTAAAGATCATCGTAGATCGTCGCGTTTAATTGGTATCCGACGTTTCTGGTTTTTATTCTTTTTTCAAGGAGTGTATCACGGATCCGAACAGGTGTTCCTTCTTGGCTGTCCGTTCATGAGCGAATCGTTTTGGACGCGAGTGTTTGACAGACAGCTCACACCTGCTCATGCACATCGAACGTTTGTTCATCCATACGACCACAAAATCAGTTCGTTTGTGATGAATCTATGGACCAATTTTATCAAATACGGGCAAGTGTTTGCAAATTTCCGAGCAGTCAAGCAACTCTTTTAGTCGGGTCAACAGGTTGTACATCTAGTGGCCAGTAGCATGACATTTTGTTCACTATAGAGCGTCGTGAGTTGCACTATCGTGCTGCTGAAAGTTATCGTGTGCACTGGCATAGAGACACTCCTTTCACCTTGCTCATCGATAACGGTACCGATCAAATGTGAGATCAAGCAAAGTAGAACTCATGATTCGATGGAATACTGTAGCGCTTGTGATCAGGAATTGTAGATACAGTATGCGAACTTATTATGAGGTTGCACGTTTTTACGTTATCTTGGACAATTTCTAACATCTTTTACAGACCCAAAAGCACGAAATATATCGTTTAATATTGATGTTTTTTTCACAGTTAAAACAAGACTGAATAAGCGGTAATCTTAAAATTTAAATGTGAGTTCGAAATACTTATAGAGCCATTTCGTAGCGGGTGTATTCAAGCTGTTCATCAAAGATGCTCAAGCTTATTTTTGTTTGTCCAGTGATGTTCACCATATTGTCGTTGATGACTAATTTTTTTCTATTGTGGATCGGATCTGTACTCAAAGGTAGTTATGGGCATTTCACTGTTGTGACTTTATTCATGTTACACAAAAATCACTTCTCTGAACAGTGGAAAGGAGACGATATGGGCTATTAACACTGTGTAAATGAGAGGAAGAGAGCGCGTTAAATGTCTGAATAGATTGAAAAGAACTTTTACCACTTACCATTTTGAGTCACCACATAATCATAATGGCGAAAGGCTTTATCTAAATAAAGTGGAAAGGGGTTTCCTTTCATTCTGTTCGGAATACGTCACATGTGTCTTTCGGTCGAAAGAAACTATAAAATCACACATGTCTGTACACGTACAGTAACCGCCTATGATGCCATACCTAACTTATCAGTGACTTCTACCACATTCTTGCACTGTGAAGCATATATACAACGTCGGTTGTAGTGAACAGGGCACAACATTATTCGGAATACTGGTTGAAACGGTATTGTCTTTAAAGATGAAAATGTGTTCAGGTTCCCCATGGCTTGTTCCTACAAAGCATGACGTATGAAAGTAACAGAAATATTTCATTCTGAGAATTGTATCGACGACCACCTGTTTATTTTTGTACATATTACCGGATACAGTGTGTACGTCATCTGGTTCATTGTTTTGGGGAATAATACGTAGTGAACTGCACACATCAGTCTTTTAAACCAACATACTTATGCTAAACCGTTTGCCTGTTGTCGTTCTGCTACACATTGAAAACTTTATCTTCCAACAAGATGATGTTCGCTTACATGTATCCCATCTTCGTTGCTAATAGTTCTTACGTAAAAATGGTAAATGTGTCAACCGGCTAGTTCCAAGCCCGACACTGTACCCCCCATGACGCACTTTTGATATATCATCTCATGAAAATTATATCAATATGAACTAAATTTCCATCGTAAGGAGGTGCTGAAAAGGGGGATGTTGCGGGAATGTTGTCACTGGACTACTACGGTCCTTTGTGGTAGTGTGCGAACAAAAACTATGTAACTTTGAACAGAAACAAACGGTCTAGCCCTTTGCGAATTTTCATTTAGCATGTCGATCCTCAGAATGTTTATGATTATTTCGCACTGCCCATCTGCCTTTCACGATGATTGTTCTTTCGGTTTTGTTTTAATTATAAAACTGTCTACAGCAAAAGTCTATTTCCGGTTTTTGGCCTTTTTAAGCGGAAGAGAACTTCTCCGTTTTAAATATGTTCAAAAATGTCTAATCTTACAGTCTCTCGAAAATACCCATCGAGCCGTAGAAGACAACGGTGACAAACCGTTGTTTTCGGTAATCTTTCATCAGATCAGTACATTTATGGGTTTTCAACAAAATCAAATCAAATATTAAGAAAACTTCCATTGTTCCACATAACAAGGCGCAAAATTCTTAACAAAAGGGTTCAGCCACTCAAACAACGAGTCACTGATGTTTGTGATGAGTGGTTTGGAAATCTGATCACAGTTAGGTCACAGAAGTCGAGGTTGACGTCGGCAACTGCGGGGTTTGTATAAACTTCTTTTGAAAACAAATAACCAGATTGCGTAATCGAATAGCAGTCGATTCCCCGATGACTAGCATTCAGTATCTGACCAGTTCGGGGTGGTTGGCCAGAATCTTGTAAACTATGCAAAAGTCCTGCCTTGAGTCAACGCGATGGTCCGTATCGGTAAAATGTGCAACTGCTGAGCTGTTTGAAGTTTTGGTCAAACCGGTCGCGTGCCAGGCAGCACGGTGTTCTTTGGTTCGTTTGGGCAAATGCCTAGTCGTCTGATTTACATTTTCCGCTGCACAACAGCAAGAGGAGGAATACACAAGCATAGACCGATCGATGGCAGGCACTTTGTTCTTCAGATTCAAAGTTATCAGAGTGGAAGTAGTGAACCAGCCCCGTAATTTTGTCGCCGAGAAGGTACGTCTAAGGGTCTGATACAGTCGACGATTCAGCCTTTCTGTCGCGATATCACTGCAGTACGATGGGCGGATGAAGATGACTCTTTTCCACCATAACAGCCGGATCACTTAATAGCGATCATATTCCATGTTATATGGTGGTTGGGATAGCCAATTTCTGTTAGCACACTAGGGATTATTTTCAATCCTTTTTCTACTGTCTTTGTAGACTTCATTTCCCTAGCTTGGCTGGTACGACTTCGGGCCAGGTTGAGCTTCTGTTGGAGGAGCACAAAACTATTAAATTACGTATACTGCCCAGTCCACCTTGCTTTGCAATGAATCAAGCGCTGCAATGTTTCATCTGGTTGTCTCTTCGGACTCATATAGAAAATATAACGTGTTATTCGACTGGTTCAGAAATTAATGTGATACAGCGATCCGCTTGAATGAATGTTCGTATGACATCATTTAGATCCTGGTCCGAGTTTAGTAGAGCGATAATGTCATCTACGCATCGCCCATAGAAACACGTGTTTTCGATGATACGGTTCAGCTGTTGATATTCCGGTTTGCTCACGAGACTGTCTACTAGTAATTGGCTTACTGGGGACCCCATCGCAACTCAGTCAATTCGACGATATAAATCGTCGCTGAATTTGAGTTGCGTATTGAATGTACATTGTAACAGAAGCTCTTTAGGCATTGATGTTTGTATGCCCAATTGGATATTTCATTGTTTGACGTATTCACAGAGGAGATTGATGGTCTCTAACGAAGGGATATTTCTGGGCAGTGACGATACGTCTAAGAAACATCTGTACTTATTGTAGGTGCTAATGTTTTCAGTTTTGACAACAGAATCAAAAGTGCCACGTAGACTGCAGGGACGTGACTTCTGATGAACTAGTTCAAGCTGCTATGCTAACTACTTTGCAATCGCATGTTTAGGTGGGTGCACATATCCAAGATAGGTCTCATTGATTGGTTTAGCTTATGGATCTTTGGTAAACCGTATAAGCGAGAGATGGTAGGGCTGGTCAGCTGTTGTAATTGTTCCTGGCAGCGTAAGTCGTTTCAGACTGTTGATCACTTGGCCCCCAATCAGAAACGTTTTGTCCTTTTCGGCAGCTGGTTTGCTGAATTTACCTCGGTCTAAGAGAATGTGAGACATTTTGTCTAGTTAATCCGTTCTGTTCAAGGCTATATTGTCGGTTAACCTGGAACTTTCCATACAGACCAGCCACCCAAAGCTAACCCATAAAGACAGGAAGGGGACTCATCTTCGACGGAGCTTTATCATATCGCTCAAACCGAAGACAAACATCGTCACAAACTCAATCACATTTATGGAGTTTTCAGTAAAACTAAACCACCAGTCAGAAAGCGAGAATGCAGGCGGGATCCAAAAAATTGTAACAGAAGTTCGGGAGCGCTCGCGAGAACCGGGGAATCAAATATCTGCGCGAAGTTTGAAATTCAATCAAAATATTATTGTGTGGAGCCTTTTGTAAGGCAAATAAAATGTTTTTTTTCATGGAAGTGGAGACTTCGCTGACACTTTCCTTATGAAGGTTGTTAGTAGTTGATCTCCTTCGGGTTGTTGGTCGGCGCTGCCAATTGGTCCAAAATTTTAAGATGAAGGAGTGTCTCGGTGACCTACGGAGACCAAATTGGTGCTTCGAGTAGGATGGTTTCCTCGGGCAGCCCGAATGTGCCCAGTAGTAGCTAAAATGTCGTAGTCTGACTTGATTGCGTTGGCGGACCTGAGTTCCCTGCTACGGAAACTTCAAAGATGTCCTTGTCCCAACGTCTAATTACCACACATTTTGCTCATTGCTTGCAACCGGACCGATAATGCCAGTCGTAGACTGGTTATTCAACCGATAGTGGAGCGTTTCCATCTGAAGAAAACTGTTTCCGATCTAGTGGCTTCGTAGTCAATGTGGTTCGCAGTTTACGCCCCATAATGGCTTTGGTGGTTTAATGAGATTTGACTAAAGCACCCTCCCGGTTGGAGAATGAGCAACCAATCATATCTCACGCACAAGCTTCTGTAGGAGGAATTGTGACCAATCGATGCCAACCAACTAGAAGCGACGATTATCTGCCACGTTGAATTTGTTTTTAAAACGTGGCGATTAAAACAAGTTGTCTGAATGTGTGTCAGATTTAAACAACCAAGTTGCTTTAAAAAAATTTGTGGAACGTAAAGATTAGCTCGCCAGTCAGAGTGCAAAACGTTTCTCGTCCAATAGCAATCGTAAACACTTTAAAAAAAAGTGGGTGTCGTTTTTTGATAGGCTGAGATTGTTGATGAGTAGTAAGGGGTTTTGCTTTTCATATAGATTGAACATCACCCCCAATTGATTGTAGCTGTCGCATTCTCATAGACTTTCCAATCCGCCTCTTTCCAGCAGCAGAAACACTAGACTCGAGTTTCACTCTCGTTAGA
>LUCH01003797.1:4877-43864 GCA_013368495.1 Paragonimus heterotremus
GCAGAGAGGCGACCTAATTATGGCGTTCATGATTAGGAAGACCCCTAACCATCCGTGCAGATCCATGATCACGGTGCGGATACTAGCTCACTTAGAGGACATTCATTAAAAATAAAGTACCAGTACAGCAGACCCGAGCCAAGGCACAGTTCCTTCTCGGTCCAAGTGTGCAAAGCCTGGAACTCCCTGCCGGAACGTATCGTGAACGCCACGGCAGTCGCAGCGTTCAAATTTCGACTGGATCGTCACTCCAACACTTAATCCAAATCCCAGCATACTATTCTGTACACAGCCACGTATGTATTTTGAATAGTTCACATCTTATAGGAATGTGCACCTAACCATAGAATTGCGTGCTTAACAATAGTAGGAGTGCATTTATTAGCTTGTTTGTTTATCTATTTATTCCCCGTTGTAGCCCTTGATACAACCAGGAAAGTTGCGGCGTGAAACTACCCCTCTGGTACAGAGATTCCTCGCCCGGAGAAACGGAACCATCAAAAGCCGTGGATTTCTACTTCCGTCTGTCACCCATTGAACTCATTGTTTATCCGACCAACACTATTTAGGTCGGTTGGATAACCATGACAACGCGCAAAGCGTTGTTCCAAAACAATGAGTATTGACGTAAGTGACTCTGTTGCCGCAGCCGCACGCGCAGATGCAATTGCCCAAGAAAAAATATGGCTGTTAGTTGAACTATTCGCTTCCATTGCTATTAAGTAGAAGCGTTTTAAGACAGACTAACGACAAACTGGCGAAATCCATTGAAATGATCGAGGCTCAGCTAGAATCTATTCACGATGAAGGTAGGTAATTCCTATAAGGTTTATTCCGCAGGAAACGAATGGAAAACAAGATACGAAATCCAAAAGGAAATCAATGATTATTACAAAAAAGCGTTTTTTATAAGCGACCAACATATTCCAAAGGCGAAATCCATTCTTCGCATTGGTTGTTACGATACTTTATTAGTTATTTGCTTTCAGTTAATAAGGCAACACGGAGGGGGTCTAAAATAGCAAAACAACTAGAACTGGATGAAGATCCCAACGAAATGTTGGAGGAATATCAAGATTATATGTACCGTCTTTGTAAGGAGCTGGAATGTCGAATTGAACAGGAGGGTAAGGTGAGCGAAAGACAGATTTCCATCACTATTCGCAGCACGCTTTCTTATAGGCAGGAAGGAATGAAACAGTGTCCAAGTTGTAAAGTTCAATGTACTTGAAAGTAAACAAAAATGGTAGTGTAGGCAGACCCAAATAATGCCAAAAGAGCTCACTTGGCAATTGTAAAAAAAATTCGTTTCTTAACTTTGTCATTGCTTACCCATTGGTGCCACCTGATTTGGGCAGTTGACAAAGGACACGGATGGTCAAACTACCGAAGATGGTTCACGTATTCCACCCTGATCGATCGAGTTTCGGAACCTCAAAGTAGCACCACCCTCGCAATCACCTTATAAACGCAACCCATAAGCTTCAGATAGATGTTTTACTGTAGCCAGAGATTTCCAAAGGAAAAGATGTCCAGCGAGGAATCAACGGCTTCTTGTGATTTCGCAGACCTTTTCGTCCTCGGAAATGTGAAACACTAAGAGAAACGGAAATAAGTGGGAATTAGATCGTCGCGAAGTCGTCCTTCTTTGAATGAGTCAAATGCATCCCGCTTGGTCTCTTACGTGATTGTTCAAAGGGTTAATAATGTCTTCGTAGCAGTTCACTGAGGACGCCCCAAAGCACATGATTTTTAAGGCCATTAAATATCGTTGAGTCAGGATAAGCGTGCAACGGTCGGGCATAGATCTTGTGAGTGGCTTAGAAGCAACCACGTTAATAATGCGGAAGGTCCGTTTTTATCAGCCTCAATATAACATAGCTCCTCTTAGTCGCCTCTTCATTGTGACCAGAGGAATGCAGTCTAAACGACACGAAGACCGCTACATCCTTCTTGAGGTCCACGTTGGCGTTCACTGCGTCGTTTTGAACAGAATCTCTATCAAAAGATGTGTGTATTCCCGTCGTCCTCAGAAGGCAAAACCGCTAGTAGGCCCACTGGTTGAAAGCATCGAGGCTAGTTTGCCAAATGCTGTGATTATGTGGGCTGCCAATTTTAACATAATCGGCATACCACAAGGAGTTTTTGGACAGTACTCCTAGGAGGTGGTTGATTTAAAACAGAAATAGTTACGATCAAAGGGCAGATTTTTGAGGCGTCTGGACCAGTTTTGGACCCAAAAAATTCGATTATTTGAAAACAGTAATATGCATCGGTGAGTGCCTCTATGATCGTCATATGCATCTAGCTTATGTAGGATTGAACCATGGGGTACTGAGTCAAACGCTCTGGTTAAATCAAAGAGGATGGGGCCTGAAATAAGATCATGGACCTAGACAACATTTAGACTATCCATAAAAAAGCATGTTGGTCACATATAGTCGGTATGGAAGGAACGCCTGCTGAGTTACAGAGGAATTATTAACAAGATGTTGGAATATTACACCCTTATTTAGACGCTCTAGTGTCCTGCATGGGACGATCGTTAGACCAATCGCTCGGTAACTCACAAATGGGTGGTGGTCGCTCAGTCTATAAGTGGGGATTAGGTTAGCCCGCTTCTACTCATTTAGGATGGCGCCCGCAGAGTCAGCTCAACAAAGTCACGGAATGTTTTTTTGAGTATACAGAAGACTTGTGTTGCTGAGTGAACTAGCCATTTGTGTTCTGGTAATCAGTTCAGCACGCTGATCTGGGCACAGTTTAGAGCCGTTTAGTCATGGAGTGATCCAAGAATGAAAACAGAAGTAGATGGAAGAAACAGAAGTTTCCCAGCAACTTTCTTGATGGGAGGAACAGAACGTGTACAACGGACACTTCTATCCGCCTTGTGCTGTTCCTGCGATGGAAACACTCCCAGCAGGCCTCTGCTTAACACATGCTTGTGTGTAACGAGGGACTCCAAACGAGTAGAAGATCGACGACCTAATAAAGCCTTCACAATGTCGATTGGATCCGGCTGCTTGCCGACAGCCTCCGCATAAGTATAAGAACATTAATGACGTGATTGTGGCCGTGTTCGGGCAGCTTGTTCAACTTCTGTTATTGTCACATGCCATCTGTCCCACCTTCTTTTTTCCACCACCCAACAGTCCTGTGTTTATCGGTTGCGACTCCTTTTTAGCAAGAATCGCATCGAAATACCTTGTTATGCTGAAAATGTGGCCCAGCATTTGCTGCGTTTACATTGTGGTATACTAGATAGTAATCATATAAAGAAGGCGGTCCCAAAATGTTTCGGTATTTTTTTTTGGGTTTTAGATTTCTAGCATCCTACGCTTATGGTTCGATCCAGGGTGTCGAATGATGATTGGATGTAACTAATGACATATCTGAGCAATTTATCAGCACGCTTTGGACAGCCAGTAGGAATATAAGTAACTTTGTGACTAAAGTAGGCAACTTACTGAGTACAAAGAGCGCAGCAAGCATGATCCGTGCACTGAGCCTCTCGCTTTACAAATGTTCACGCGGGTGAGTCGTAGGTGGCACTGCTAATGACCAACTTCGTCGGCCCAATGTTAGGAATCGTCACAATATGGAACGTTCACTAACCAAATCATATAAATAGTGATTAGCATGTCACAGTTTGTTGCAGACGATAAAAACTCCACTCATGGAAAAAATGGTGGTCACGGATCTCTCTAGCCTAAAACATACAGTCAATAACTACAGCCCTGATGACTTGAAAAATCTAACCACCTACATGCAACCGGATAACCACTTTATCACCATTTGTCACAAAATGATTATTTGGCAAATGTAGCATGGCAACTTGCATGCTAATTTTCCAATTTTGCTAGCCTAGGATGTGAATTTACCAAGGGAAGTTGCATTCCCTGACATATTCATGAGTTCCACCAGAATTTTCAGTTATTTAATTCTTATATGTTCATAAACTTCTACAAATTTCTGACATACTGTATGAGTAAATCGAGAAATAGAAACAAAGGCTAATTAAACACAATACGATGTCACGCTGCCAGCAATCCCACGCTTACCATGGGAGCCGTAATCCCAAATGGTTTAGTAGAATTATCGAGTCGACAATAACATGTATATCAGTCCTTTCCAAACTAGTATCTTAAGCTAAGACTTGCTGAGAGTTGAAATAATTTGACGGGAAGTTATCGTGTCACTGAGTGGCAATGGGGTGACAATGCAAGACCAATTACAGTTCACATACGCCGCGACCGTTCTCTGCCTACATTTTCCGTGTCGCTTTAACAGGACAGTACGGCTGAATACGATGGTAATATATTTTATATCACACGGTCTGCAGCTTCTCTACCACAGTGATGGATTATGAACCGCGTTAAAAATATTGCTGTACGTAAACAAATAGAAAAACGATGCACATCCTGGCTTGCATAAATAAGCATGTGTAGCATCAAGCTACGAAGCTACATCAATGATAGACTGAAGACATTCAAACAAACGAATGGACATCATAGTATGGGTGTCATAGGTGGTAACCACAGAAACACAGCGTTATTTAAGCCAGAGTATGGGTCAGATAATTAGAGCCAACGCCGACGTCTAATTGCCAAGCTCGTTAGCAGCTTCAAAGACCGACTCAGCCGCAGTAAAATATTGCCCTAAATACAAAACTAAACATTTTATGAACTTTCATTACTTTTCCTTTTGTTTCAAGGCATACTATTGGGCTACCGACATCCGAAAACGTGCTCTGATCGAATTAAACTACACCTATGTACCAGCACCAACCACAAAGGCTGTTGGAGAGAAGACAAACAAAGGAGACGAGTTTATGCTGAACTCCAAACAGGATAAACCCAGGTAACTGACCCAGATAACGACGTAATTTCTTACAAAATTGATGATCACTCGGTCAGGGATGAGAGACCAGTAATTTCGTACCTACTTACCCTACTTGCTTGCTGGAGAAGCGCCACCAGCTCTTATACACAGTTTGAAAACGATTACAACAGTCAAGCCTGAACGCAATTCAGCCACATAATATATGTTGTGTTGATGACAAAATCAGTAAACATTCAGGGGTAACAGCACTCCGATGGGAAAAAAATGTGATCAGTAAGCGTAAGTAGAATTAACGGGTTGATAAATTACCCGATCGAAAGTTCACCGAACTGAAAAAACCCTGCAAGAAGTACAATTCGAGAAAGCAGTGGTACCTTAAAATCACTCAGTCTAGACTGACATCGTCGTAAAGCATTAAATCCATCTCGGTTACCCAGGTTTATATTCACCGTTTTTAGTTATTCAAACAGCGCAGCAACGGAACAGTCAAAATTACTGTACAAACAACATAGTCATGGCGCATGACGGTTAAACTTCGTGTGAACTTCAGCCAGAGGGATGAACCAGACACGTGGTGGATAACTCTTTGACGACGAACTTCATTTCCCTCTAGACACGCATATGTGAAACGGATACGTCGCATAAAATGCCACAAATGAATGCAAGAAACTGAGGACTAAGGTGGAAAATATAGGGAAAAAAGACGTTAAACTGATGCAGATATTCTTAATACCAACATCGTTGATTTTCATTCCTCGTCATATCAAACAGCACTCCTAACCAAAGGTGTTCATTGTCCTCTGGGCCGAATCAGAAAAGGCAAGCACTTATGTCAACCTCTTCACGTCCCTAACCCAAAGGGTACGTCGGCCACCAGGCAAACCCACCACGTACAAACAAGACAAGGTGTAAAAAGCGGTGAGTTGGCATCTTTAAGATGGGTCCAAACCAAAGAAGCTTGTGATCGACAGAACGTGACCTACCTAAATAGAAGTAGGAAAATTTCATAAAAACTGACACGGTGTTCACACCATATCCAGCCAATACTTCAGGTACACCGATAGTAAAATGAGAAACACTTCCTTAACACCCTCAACCAAGAGTGGACAATGTCTCGCTGCTCCACAATAAGACTGTTCACACAACGAAATCACACATGTTGCCGCTGACTAAAAAAATAATATCATGCCCTAGCCATAGGTGGCAGATGCCAACCGAGCTTCACTAGACGATCAAGCAGCGCTGAAGCAGTTTCCAAATCACACGAACTTTTCGAATATTTCCAACGGCTCATCGTCAAGAATGAGTGCAGGTGCAGCGTGCCGCTAGTCTCATAACATCTTACGTTAAATGTTGCAAAATGCATGTCAAAGTGAAGCCTTTGCTCTATCAAAAACGTTCTACGGTCCTCGTGAGCCTTTCTTTATCAAGAAAGTGTTGTCCGCACGTGCTAATTTTCGGGGTTTACTGTATATAGGCATTTTCACACGCCACATCAGTGGCCTGTCAGAGAACACTGAGTTACCGTCGAGCTGAATAGGAAGTAGAAGGCTGGTCGACCTTGTTCCACCCCAATTGACATGTTGAGGGTCGGCGATAAGTTGTCACATTTACCCATTCATTCACAGCGGCCACAAGCCAGACCAGAACGGAATGCAACTCTCGTCGATGTTCACCAAAACAGACGTAGAATATCAAAGAGGAAAAAATGAATGAAAGAAGGTTAAACAGAAGCATTCGAAATGCGATGGATACAGACACATCATCCAAGGTCATAAGTCCCAGTCTGGCTGGCGGTCTGACATTAAACCACTTTCACGATTCTGAGATGCTCTTCAGGCATAACCATCCTTGCTAAACAGCCCCAGAGTATAGTTATGTCAACTGATTCAAGGGTTTCGCTGATAGTTGAAAAGACACTTTTCAGTCATCTACATAAGCGGTTGTGTCTAAGCATCTGGTGGACTGGGATAGCATGATCGATGTAGCCATGGCTAGGGTGAAATCCAACTTGCTTCCCGCGGATGTTTCGCTCAATTGCCACGCTTTGTCTGAAAAGTACAGTGGCTACCAGCAGGTTCGAAACGGTATGAATCAGAGAAATCTGTCGATGAGGTGAAAACAGACCCCAATTAGGTTGTGAATAGACATTTGAGTTCCAATATAAGAACTCGGAACATGAGTGAGTGGGTAGATGTGCCACTCTGGGTAGGTTCCGCCCTTCACTTGTTCACTACTATGATAACTCTAATCACGTTAGAGTCAATGGCGATCATTCAAGAGCCTGTAGTTACCGAGTGCGAGCCCGAAACCCTCATGCTCTGAAACATTCCGCGTACATTACACCACCCGCTTCGTCTACGATAGTTTTTCTCTTTTCATTTGTCTATGGTGGTCATCACAATTCTGTTCGTTTTAGACATTCTATTTGAAAATGTTGTGCCATCCACCTCATTGTCGCCTGCGATCAACTGATTTCACTGGAGTATTTTGAGTCAGCATGACCACGTATCCGAGGGTCTTGATCGATGTTATCTGGTGTAATATACCTCCATGGAACACCCCGGCGAACCAGTTGAGATGCATAGCCGTTATGTAACCCTCAAATAATCACCAGTGGCCCTCAAAAGACGAGCGATATCGTGGTTCCTTGAAACCATTCATTCAAGATTGACACCGTGGTTAAAACATTAAATCCATCTCGGCTACCCAGGTTTATATTCACCGCTTTCAGTTATTCAAATAGCACAGCAACGGTGCAGTCAAAATTACTGTGCACAAACAGCACAGTCATGGCAAATGGCGGTTAAATTCCGTCTTGATTGATCAAATATCACAACAACTCAGCAGTGTTGTTCAGCCAACTTTAGTAGAAGGCAATGGACACAGCACCACTTTTTGACGTACTGTTGATTGGCGTATTTGCCCGTTTTAAACAGAACAAAATGAAAAAAATCTGTGCTTCAAATGAATTCGAACCAACGACAGAAACACGTCGGAAGATTGTAAGCGATTTACAAGCTGAGCTACGAAGCCACGCCGGTAGCTCGGAAATTTCGCATTTCGATTCGGTCACCTAGAAATCCCATTGTCGCACGTGGAAATCAACCGGCTATGAGATCACTTGCAACATTTTGGCAAGCTGCTTCTGTCGCTGGTTCGAAAATAGTCGAAGCCTGAATTCTCCGCAATTGAGTTTATGTAGTATTGCCGACTGACTGATTCCATTCATGATCGCCAAGTCCACGTTGACGTACCGACTCCCCGAGCCCTGTGGGCAGATAAACCAAATGCGACGCATGATCCCATTTGTAAATGGGATTGATATTGACCAAACCCTAACCGGTTGGAACAACCTCACCGACACAGAGTATCCGGAGCAGAACAACCAGCTCCCTGGATAAGCCTGAGCTCTTATATATAAGTAGAACAGCACAGTATTCCTCTGAGCCGGATGCCTTGACATTGCGATAGCTTGATATCAAGCAGAACTTGAGTTCAAAGACAGGAAATTGTCAATAGATCGGCGAGTACAGATGTTCAAAGGCATAGTCAACGTCGTCTGGTCAGCTGAACTACTATCTGAAATGCTCAGTTAAGCGACCTAAGCATCGTCACAAATCGCGTTGATTTCGGCTACTGCCTCGCTCAACCCTAGCTTCCGGCTGCTTATTGCTCGAATGAAATAGAAAAACTTCTGGCAGCCCGCGGTGGTATCTTGGTGGCGCGTTTTGGCCCTCAGGCCTCGTGACCCTTTCAGATGCTTCTGTAGACAGAATTTTACGCTCTGTTGGATGGAACAAGCCAACAAGCTTCAAGTTTGAGTGATCATGCGGAAGCCTAGAATTAGCAGTATTGGACCACTGATGCTTGCTTTCGATCGTTCTTTTGTTCAATTCTTACGTTCACATAGGCTTAGATGGCTAAGCCATATAATAAAGATGCCAGTTAGTCGTCTGCCACACAGAGCTGATGCTGTAGCCAATTAGTATAATATGTGGGGTGGACAGACGATGACCTGACGTAGGGAACCGAAGTCGTTCACCGAAGGGGCTGGCTACTGCAGGTCGGGTTCGTCTCCCGTGCTGGTAAATTAGCAAATCATGGAGTCAGTGTCTGGAGACGATGGGTAAGATGGTGGCTAATCGGGCTCAAGGCGTGAATGTCGTCATTGCTTGGCCGAGCTATTTGTTAAGTAAGCGCACTCAATGACGCGAGGCAGTGGAAGCCGTAAGGAAGCTGATGACGCCTTACTTTCACCCACAGCAAGGTTATTTGTCTGTAAGGTGTATACACCTAGATGCTGATTGTCGTAGCTGTTTTCAGCAGTTAGACAGATTCTGCCTCCCCCCGTCTCCCAGGCTGAGGACTTCGCGACTCGCAGAGTCGGTGGCTTCAGACGTTAGGTGAGATGACGGATAACCGAGCTCAGTGGCGTGAATGTTGTCGTTGTTTGGCCGAGTCGTCTGCGAAGTGAGTGCACTTAATGACGCGGGGAAGTGAGATCCATGAGGAAGCTGTCTTGCTGATGACGCCTTACCTTCACTTACAGCTCGGTTGTTTGTCTGAAAGGTGTAGGCGCTTTGACGTTGTATGTTTGAATATAGACGTAGTTATTTTGAGTAGTTAGGTCCATTCCCCTCCCCTTCTTATTTTACTCTCTTCGCATATAAGTTTTTTCTTCGTGATTGTGTGGCAGTTAAGCATCAGTGTAAACCACTGATGTATTGCTGTTCATGATGATGCCCCCGTTGTTTTTTTTGCCTCCTGTACAGGGTTTGTTTTTTTATATGGTTGTATGGCAGTTATTAATAAATGGGAACCACTGATGCATTACTATGGTGATGGTGATCACGTATGCATTATACGTATATGTTCCTCAATGTAGTCCGGCTGATCGAGTCTCAAATATGAAAGTGCACTCTGGTTGGTGTGCAACGTTCGTGGTCAATACAGATTGGCCATATCAATTTGTTTGATGACGAAGCGACCACCAACCAAAACGCGTAGCGAACTTGGTACACACCAATACATGGATGGAATTTAGACGGGCATTCCAGATCGACATATAATCTCGGAAACAAACCTGTCAACAAGTTACGTCAATCCATACCCACAACTGGCTTAGCGATATGGGTCGCCAGGCAGCGCACGGATACCTAAGAGGCCAAAACTCAGCGCTCGCCAAAAGCACACCGTTACCAGCACAAAACCGATCAGAGGCCCACTGTTGTCTGTTCGACGAGCCTTGAAAGATTATTGATTTATCGAGGCACGCTTGCAAGTACCAGATCGACTTACTTGAACGTTCAAGTCCCCAGTCAATGCTACAAGACCCCTAGGCAGTGCAGGTCAGTGAGCTGGTGTGTGAATTAATTCGTGGCTGCATCCAGACTGCAGTCTCGATACTCTAACTGTACCATCAAAGTTGACAGCACAAAGATGGTTGTTAACGAGTATTTGGGCAAACAGCAGTTTTTCTACTAATGCACTCAGAGAGATCTCAACGCCGACCTGAGCCGCAGGGTCTCCAAACAAACAACCGATGAAAATCGAGGATGTAAGACTACAGTAGGATCCTGAAGCTAGATTTCAGCAATGCAGCACACATATCGATTATAGGAGTCTCCAATGTATGCACAAGAGTTGCTTTCTGGCATGTAATTACAAGTGTGTGAATACTGGAATTGACAAGCCTAATTGTTGTTTGGAGCAAGCTAGAATGTGTCGACCAGGCAAAGATATTCCCTCGATGTTTGACGTACCGTCATCCTGCCTATGACCTTCGTTGAGAGCGACCGAAGGCAAATCTCCAATGAGTGTCCGAAAACGAGAACAGTAGGTCACACCGTAGATAATCGGCTAACAAAAGGAGTCAAAACGGGGTGTATTGTTGGGGTAAGGTATGATATTTCCATGCGTCGGACAACCAGCTCCCTATCTCGCAACTTACTCCAGCCGGCCAGGGCAACAGTATGGGGTTTTGTTCGGTGTAGTACACGGCTAACTGACATTCTTGATGTATAGCCTAACCATCTAAGTCTATTATTCTGCAGATAAAATGACACTGCAAATAACATTAAGAAAAGATAATGAATCACAGGTTTATTGTTTTTCTTTTCAGAAGAACGTTCCATTCTAAATATGGACTCACAAACCACTTGGGCAACGTTAAGAAACTTCCGCCAATGCACTTCTAACGTGATACCCAGAACATGAGTCAAGATCAACTTATAACAAGATGTTAGTAGTGCAAGTTAGGTCGGGAAATATCGGAAAATCTAGTTCATCATTTCTATGGTTCATATAATTCATAATGACCTCCACAATGTTTGAATATTCATGCTATTTTTGTAAGACGGTTAACTGAGTAGAACAATAATAATGATCCAAATTATCACTAACCTCATGATAATAAAAGAAACTGAGTGAGAGAACAAGAATGTATTTTTTACAGGATAGCAAGTTAAATTCAAAAGTCTCAATGTTCATACAGGTAAAACAACAGATTCGGCAACAAGAGGTAAAAGATCTTTGGCTTTTAAACGCCAATTTCGTGGAGCTTTTGCGATACGGCACCAGATTTCACCATGATGAGGTTCTGCATTAATATAACGTTGACGAACTTCCTTCTGCTGGTCCTAAAAAGACAATATAGAAGCATATCATGATTAGATAGAAAAACTCCTGAGTCCGAACTCAAATAATCACCACCAAGGTGCCCACAACTTACAAATAAACGAATTGAAACGTGCAGCAAGATAGCATTAGAGAAAGGAGAGCATCCGCTTTACTGCCCTAATTGCTAAACTCAATTCAAAGACAACCTGGTCAAAAACACTCACATGGCACTGAACCCGAATACCCCTCTAATAAGTCCAGTCTGAGGA
The DNA here is from genome assembly GCA_013368495.1 of Paragonimus heterotremus. Taxonomy (NCBI): domain Eukaryota; kingdom Metazoa; phylum Platyhelminthes; class Trematoda; order Plagiorchiida; family Troglotrematidae; genus Paragonimus; species Paragonimus heterotremus. The sequence goes on from LUCH01003797.1 coordinate 16,610, forward strand.
CGGACAGATTGTGCAGACCCAGGCATGGAAGACTAACTAGATCCACGATCCCCAACTTACGGGTGGCTGTTTTCATTTCCCACTGTCAACTCATTGACAGACCTTATGAAACGCGTCAGTATAACGGAAATATAACATTACTAACTTAAAACCCAGTTTTCAGTTCCACGATCATCAGAGTGCATTAAATAAATCGGTTTGGCAAATAGTAGACAACCGGAGTGACCCTAGTGAGGAATCAAACGTTGCCTATTCGGACGGGTACTGAATGCAATACAGCTATCAGTTTTTGATTCACTATTAAGGCATTAAGATTTCGTTGACCAATAAGTCTGGGGATGGGGTTCTTGAATTTCGGGCATCGCTGGCGTCCAGCGGGTCTTATTCAAACATAACAACTAAGGTTATAAGACCAAGGTCGGAGTAGACTTACTTTACAGTGGCAAAACAAAAATGCCAAAGGCGTCAAATGTAATAAAGACTGTAAACACGGATGCGTGCATTGAATCAAACGCATCGCACAGCAGTGACCAAGCAACGGCAAAGTGAGAAAATTAGTTTTAACAGGAAGAGTCAAACGAGCTGGCTTACGTCAGCGACATAATACACGAAGTGGCCAAACAGTTACTTGGCGAAGGAAAACGAAAACAGTTAAAAAGCTAGAACGGTGTATCGTGTTTTTCTTTCGTGTAGGGTTCTCACGATCCAACTATTCTGATTCGTGTTGAGGGAGAAATAGTAGCCGATCCAATGCAGTGATGTAGTTCTGTTCGTCATTCGATAAGCTGTCTGTGATGCAAGACGAATAACTGAAGCGAGACGCTGAAAGTCATAATCTACGATAAATATACACTTCCCTGCAACTCATTTGCTGGTTTGAGTTTAGATACAAACGTATAAATTAATTTCGATGTCTTTTTTCTCTCATCCGTCATTTTTCTCCACCGGGTAAGAGAAAGTTTGCTCTAGAATTCTAAGTGTTAAAAATAGTCTCTTACAACTTCGCTTACAATAATCCCGAGCAATAACGAAGAGAGTGAAAAGCTTTACTGTATGCCACTCTTGATGTTGCATCCAGTGAACATTTCCTCGTAAATCATAATTTAGTGGTCAATACATGGTATCTACATTCAAGCACCAGATAAAAAACGACGGGGTTCCTTCTAATCATGGCTCGCCAATTAGAATTAGCAAGACTGTGATCGAACACAGTTGTTATCTAGTTTTACTAGTACTACCAGTAACACAGCGAGATGACCTGCACTTCAGTCAGATGTCGAAAGGCAAAAACAATTATATGAAGCGACTCCCATCAACGGAAAGAATTTAGGGAAGAGTGATGGCATAGACTATAAGCTGCCAGAATCGTGGACATCAGTTTTGGCGCACGTTTTCTCAGCTAACTGAGTTCGAACGGAAACGGTGGAACAGTACAGTATCGATCTGTGTGACCATTATCATTTTCTATTCAGTTCACATGATCGGGGTTGGAGCAGAATGATTATGGAATGCATACAAACCAATTGGGGACCAACTAGCTCAAAAGATGCGCATACAAATCGCATAACTAACAGGTTCTGAATCACCTCAACCCGCTTAGATTCTGATGGGATTACAGTAAACCCTAAAAATGATATGCACGCTATCATGAAACACTTGGTAAACGGTGTTTGAATTAGAATTAGGCATTTTCAAATTGTACATACTTCTGTGCCGTGTTGCATTTCAAATTTGTAGAAGTAGGCCCACGCGTCTCCGAGATCTGGTTCTAGTTTCACAGTTCGTGTGAACCAATTACGAGCTTTGACTATCAGCCTCTCGCTCCAAAACATCCTAAAATTTGATATTCAAATATCAGTATAAATAACAGCACACAGTAAAATGGAGAAGTCTATTGGACCCCACGGAACCGATCGGATTTTGTATAGTAACTAACTAACTAACACAAGACAATGGGTTCCGCCAATTACGGAACCGTATAACGCATACCCTAATGAAACCTTGAACACATGGGTATCCGAAATTATACGAGAAATATTAACGACAGACGATAACCAGGAGCCAAAATCACCAACTGATACAAAGATAACAGCACTGAGATAATGGAAAACGGTTTAAAGTAGAACAACTGTTTTGTGTATGTCTACTGCAATGTGGATTTTAGATACTGAGGGAAATAAGCCTTGAAACAAACCATCCAGAGGAATACGATTCAGACAGACATCCGACAGTTGCGTAGCCGTGAATTTAAGTGCGTGGTACGTAAAGGATCTACAGGTGCCAAAGGTCATGGTGGTATGTCTGCATGATGTTGCAATGAATGCGACCACGAATGAGTTGGATGTCTCATAGGTCAAAAAAAATGCACCCATATCACAGAACCAACGAGGAGATGACGAGTATGTTAGACGCAAGTAGGTTGTCGGTTATACCTCATTTTCGTTCGTAGAAACTAACGACTGTCTTTGTCTGGTAAATCATTCACTCTCTTTTTCAGAAACTTGGGTCATAGTGGTTTTTATCCTCTTCTTCCTTTATCATTGCTAGTGCACTGTTTAGTGAAGTTTCTGTTTGTACTTCGGTCCAAATTTAAACTTTTGTTCTTCTTCTTCATCCTATCTAGAGTGCGATAATGTGTACTCCTATATTTAACTGATTCTTGCCTTATATTTTCATTACCTTTATTCCCAGCTTAGAGGTTATCATTGGAGTCTGTTTTTATTTCCGTGAGATAAGGGCTTCATTTTCATACTACCCTAACATCTGGCTAATCAGCGTTGGCCTGCTGGACCACAAATGCGTGGTGTATAAGTGATGCAGCTCAGGCCATCTGTTGAGGGTTATGAACAAGTCCTTTGGTTTCCGTCAATGACAGACGAATCGGAATGCATATCGCTAACCAGGTATGTGTACTTACCAAACTAAGCTGTGGATAGGACCGCTTATGACAAGAGCAGGAATTCGAGATAGCCCTAGGATAACAAGATCGATTACGAATCACACAGATGCATGATCGAGTCAGGGCAACCGCGGCCATTCATTCTGCTCGGGCTTGATCGCTTGACAGTTCATCAAGTCTGCATGTGACGCAGTATGTCGTACGAAAACCAACATCTCAAGTTGTAAACACCAAAAACCTAACTGAACCTAGCGTTGTGTTCACGATGAATGCAACTAGCGCCAACCCAGTTGTTCAAGTATAGTGGTAAGCGATCAATGAGATCATCTTTATCAATCGTAAAAGTGGGTTGATTCTCTGACTGGAGTATAATTGTTTCACTCAGATAGACTCCATATTCAGCTACAGGGTTATGGTTGTCTTCAACACACCAAGAAGGGCCACAAGCTGCTGATGATTACATCATGCGTGCTCGTCAATTCACGGTACAAAGGGCCTTTTTTGCTGGTATAGACTACCGCATAACATGATGCTGAATACATACAGAGTGGAGTACGTGTTGCCGGGCGTGAAGCGTTCAACCAGTAAACACAACAATCAATTCCGTTTTGTGCAGCGTTAACAGCTCGACTGATAGGAACAACTCAATAAGAAAAACATCGGAACGATTCACACACATCAGCGAATGAAAGGAGAGTAAAAAATGCAATAAGGTTGGCGAATGCACTAAAAATGAACCAATATTGATATAGGCTAGTCACGCAACGTTTCCCAAATTATGTACACAAGTCAAACGTAGAGAAAACCTCACATTATGTTGTAAACTCTCGAAGGGATACGCTAGATCGTCCTCGATATAGTAGTGCGCTTAACAAAAATCGGATTCTCCCCTTGGCAATAGTTAACACGGAAAACCTCGGTCCCGAAATAAAGACTGCGACCGCCCCCGTAATTTGCTCCCAAGTCAAACCAAAAGACGTGCAAAAAACAGCTTTGTTCCGCCCCAAAAACGTGTGCGACAGTGAGGAAATTACAAGGTATTCATATGGCGCATAGTGACCTAAACACATTCTCGAATCAGAAAATAGACGGAAAGTTGCCGAAGAAAATAGTTAGGGTCACCACGCCACCAATGAGCATAGCGGAATAAGGGTCGGACAGGTAAAAAAAATAACCAAGGTTACCTCTCGACCGTTCTGGACAGTTCCGCTCATTCTGACTGGATTAATCACTTTTCTCGAGGACGGAGGCGGTTTTGGACGAGAAAATGGACTTCTTAACACAACGCACCGTTTTCAGTTTTGTGCCATACTTACAAGTCTGTGACCCGGTTTATATCATGTTCTTTACAATACATAGCTAGGGAATTTTTCAGTTCTGGCCAATTTGGACCAATTGTCCGCTGGAATTATTAAGTAGTTCCCACGGTAACAAGTACATGTATTACCCAGACTTGCCTAACAAACCCAGTTTAGATGGGCTATGAGCACTATTCTTCAAACATTTACAATATCAAGTGTTTAATCACAATTTTCCAGAGCAAATCACCTGGTCACCTTGAGTGGTGCTTGCTAAAAGTGTTCGACCTGTTCGACTTTCTTCAAATATGTGATAGAGTATATCTAAATAGGGCACTCGGAGATCCCAACAAGTCCACAGCAAAGTTTTTGCAGTAGGCAGATGACATTATACAACCTAGTTCCGCTGAATGCAAGTTGCAGACCATACAGAAATGCATCGGATAAAACAGGCACCTTCAAAGTTTCCAGTAATACTGTAAACATGAGTTAGTCCTGTCTGTAATTCAAATGATCGCTTGAGATTATTGTTTGCATCAGCCATCTTACAATGTTGCTGGCAAGATTAGTGGAATTAGTTAAAGCATGTGGCGTATTTGCAACGCTACTATTTCCGGTTTTCGATTAACAGGAAGGTCTTTCCTATCATTCGGAGATCGAAGAAGAGGCACTAAGCTGTTAGTTATAAAACACTATTTAATCCACCAGTTAGCCAGTATCAAGTGGATTCCATTGCACGAGCAACATCGCAGTCTACCGACATGTATCTGAAAAAGACTCGACTATACAGCCAGTAACAGAGGTAATAAAATGCGCTGAATGCGTTGATCCAGTCACGTACTCGATATACCTATACAGCATCTTTCTTCCCCTGTACTGTTCACACCAACCACTGATAGTATGAAGACACAGCAAAGGGGCGGAGCATGGATGTTGTTACGGATCATGAAAACTAACTACTCAGTAGATAGGGTTGAGAATTGTACGATGTTAGTTGAAAAAACTACCAGATAATGACGGACTCTCAACCGCAAGGTTATCATCGATTCTATCTAGCGGGCTAATAGTTTACCCATGACCTTGGTAGTAAGTTTCCATGTTAACAGTGGCTCTAATCACGATATCCATGAATGTGGCTCAAAGTTGAAAATGTGTGTATGTACTTCCAACATTCATTTGGACGCAAAAAAGTGACAACTCACTTGGAAACGGCCAATAGCACGAGCGGATCGTGTTCACATTTTTTAAGCGCATCTACTGATTTGCTTTTGCGTTGTGCTCGCGGAGTCATAAATATGGCTTCAGCCCACAGACAGCCAGCGTTCGGGCATTCTTGTAATGCCTTGGATAGAAGCAAATCGGCCACCGGCTTCAAGTTGGCTCGCATTTCCAATCGAATTGCGCCAAGCCTGATAAAGTATACATAATGTATTCGTGTGTAGACGAAGAAGTGAACTGTATCAAGTATAGACCATTTAAAAAAAGATCAACAAGAACCACCATTCTCATTTAGATATCAACAACAAAATCAGCGTTTTTCGATGCACATACACGGTTCTAACGTGTTTTTAGTAAATTATAACCTGCCTGGAATCGGAAATTGTTTCAACAATGTTTTACGCACGTTCGCAGTCGACCCGACATTAAACATCATCCGGCCTTCATATTAACCAAGTCAAGCCAACGAAATCAGTTAGATAAACAACAACCAGGCAAGTTGCTCGTCTGACCAGAAGAATAGTTACTGACGATTATTCTCAAATGATGATTGAACGAGTCTGGAGTCCCAGAATGATAGCTAATTTAATTTAACATGTTATTTATTCACGGTGATCATCCGCGGAACGTCGAACGGAACGTAAGTGATGATTAAACCTATTCAAGTTGTACGTGGTAAGCCTGAAATTTAACCGTCCGTCTAAAACAGGAGATGCTCTATGAGGTACCATAAAAAGATACCGTAATCATGTGAACAAAATTGACAAGTCTCCTTCTGAGATGTAAAACGTCGAGGGTTGTATTGGCGTTCTAGAATAATTATAACTGTGTGTCACCGGGCTCCGTACTGTGGAATCCAACTTTTGGGTGTATTTAATACCACGGACAGTAGACACTGTCAACCATTTAAATGGTAGATGTATCAACTGTCGCATACTATGCCTAAAAGCCAGTTACGACACATACGAATCACTATACCACAGGATGAAAAACACTCGTGTTTTAATAAGATTCCATCAGTGTACTCTGAGTTCCACAATGAGCTGAAAACCCTTGCTGAGCATGTTGGTCATGCATATTGAAAATACAACGATATGAAGTAACATGTGAAGTCAGGCGAAAGCGAAATACCCTCAGGTTTCTGGAATAGCCACTGCTGAAATTCACAAAGGTCCTACAATATAACTTGGTAACACGGAAAGTGGACCCAACGTGCACAACAACAGTGTCTGAAAGTTACAGATCATAGCTAGGGGACTGCAGACACGTTATCGCAGGTTTGTCCACAAATCAACTTATAGCTGGGGTATTCACAATGTAAAATAAGAACATCAGCACATGCGCAGCCTCGTGAAACAATGTGTAATCCTTACCACAGTTCAGCTGTTTTCGGGTTTTGTGTGCGCGCCTTTTCCAAAATGGATCGAGCTTTGGTCACATTGCCATTTCGTTCCTCGAATTCCGCCATTTGCAACCACAATACGGTGTATTGTGGATTGTGTGAAAGCTAAAAAGAAACATAAACAAAACGTAGGAAAAAAAACACATAAGAACAAAACAACGACTGGAGGGCATCGTGAAATCCCAATCTACGTTAGGTCTCAGATGAATTAATCTTCAGAATTGAAAGAATGTGAGATAGAAAAATCTATGTAATAAAAAAATGGACAGGGATGTAACCATTATTATATGAGCTTATCCATCATCCCCACACAGCCCAAACATGAGCGAGACTCCAACAGAGTGCATTTGTCTTGGTTTGCACAGGGAAACAACTGTCTGTGAATAACCAAAGTATTGTTTACTGATGCATAAGCGATTAGTTGAAGCGATAACCAGATTGGTGAGCCACCCGATTCTCATCAAGGACTGTTGTCATGTCAAGAAGACGGAACACGTGAAACAGTTTTTCGACGATTCATCACTGGATCAGCAAAATCACAAAGGAAGGTATAAAAATTAACTGAGATACTCGATGGGTAAAAATCACCATAATCAGAAGGTTAACCATTAGTACTATCGTGCCAGATCCTGTCAACAGCAACCACCGGATAGGCGTACAGAAGAAACTACCAACCTATCAGCCTGGTTTCGGTCAATCAATCCAAAGCGGTCAAGTAACGGATTCTGACAATAGACGAATCGATCAATATCATATAATACGATCTAACGCTTCATCAGCGAAAGGATTTCGTTTAGTCCTAGCAAGTTCCCTAATCTTCAGTGACCAACACCATTCTTTCATTCCCCCCGAACAGTTGTCTCTGGTTACGGAAACGTAAACCTGTTCCGCGTACAAAGCGACTTGCGATGAGTGGGAACGGCAATATATGCAAAATGTATACGTAAATGTATACGTAACAGAACATTCCTATGATTTTCTCAATACAACCGTCATGTGCGTACTTTCAATATATTGTGCCAATGCAACTTTCAAATTCAAGATCTCGCTGGATTGAAAAAAATTAAACTTTTCCGTTCAGAACAGTACCATTTTTCAGCCGAACGGTTCATTATTATTTCAGAAGGGAAAAAGTGTGTATTTTGTTCCACTAAGTTCTTCATAGAAATGTAAAGATGTCGATTTACCATTTAATTTCAGCACATACTTAACTTCAAAACCAGTTTCTATGATTGTGGATATAAAGTTCAAAGTAGATCAGCGCATACAAACTGAGAGAACGACAACATTCGGAAATATGAACGTGAAAAACAATAGGGACAACCTCAATCTCCGCTGCACCTGTTGCAAACAACCAGACAATAAGTCCCACTATGGTGTGAGGAAAGCACCTCTTTATTGTCAAATACTTTATTAAAGGAGGTTTGAAAATGCAGTATTCAAAGACCTTCTCTAAAGAGATCTCTCGCTCCTAGACATTTTCAACAGATCAATTTTACGGTAACAGATGTGTCCTTATAGCTTCTCAAAGGACAATACAGCACACTGGACACACTCGGTGAGATAAATGTGTACATCGTTGTCGATGGGAGAACCGACGAAATGAATTAGCACCGAAGCGATGTTCGTTCCTCATAGCTCAATCTCTTAACGACGCCCTCGCGTTGTTGTGATAATCCAGTGTTTATTACAACCTTATTTGCTTTGGTGCCAAAAGATATTCACATGACTGAAACAATTAACAGTTGTCTGTTTTAATTTCCCGAATGACTAGTCTGACTTGCGTAGTGCATGTCATTCAGTGCATTGCAAGGGTCAGCCATTCTTGGTATGCTGACGTTCAGTTAATGGCTGCCACTGGTTGCCATTTTTTGTCAAGACGTTATCGGAGAAGCAAGCGATTCTTCGTTTAGCGTCACTCAACGAATTGTAGTCATCGATAACTATTACTAGCCGGGGAACATGAAATAAAGCTGTGTGCTTTCCTCCGAAACACCATGAAACGTAGAATGCGTTTACGACGAGAGTGGACGACAACACTGGATACAGAGCGCCTTGCAAAGACCTTATTTAGTAGTCAATTTGATTTCGGTTAATACAAACTTCAAACAATAGGCGGATATCAGTATGCAACTGAAAGAATAAACACTGTGATTGTCTGTCGGTGTTTTGATTGCCTTGAAGGCTGTGACTGTTCCGTTGATCGAAGTGGGCAAGTGTCATTAACTCAACTGGGGTCCTCGTGATCACTTAAATCGCCAGACAGAAACGCTATCCAAGATAGCAGTGTCCCGCAATCAATAGCGTACCTACATTCATACCATTCTTAGTTCTTCCACTTCATTTTCTTTAATTATTTTTAGTAACGTTTTCTCCCAGGCTATTCCACGTCCCTACTGAGGTGAGCGTAGGCCTTAGGCACAATACCCTCTGGTCAGGCTCAAGGATGCATGTGATGAGGATGATGTGGGGAGGGCCTGGTTGAGCTCAGGGTCATTGTGGGTAAATGAATGTATCCAGATCTTCATTTGACTCAATTGACAACACTTCTCGCAACGCTGTAGATTCAAACAACCATACTGCTATCACGTGTGTCGAGAATGAACGCCAATCAAGTGAATGTAAACAGTATTTCAGACTAAACGACACTCCTTGCGTACGAAAGAAACTGGAGTAGCATGCGGTCGATCCTTCGACGACCGTTCATCAGTAAACCAAAATAAACCCATATGGATACAAATTTGCTTGGCTTGAGGTGACCTCTGAGAGTATTTCAACGCCAGCAACGTAAAGTCGAGAGCTTAATCTTTATTTATTCCACACATACAGGGGTTATTTAGCGCACATTTGAGCAGATCGAACCAAGAACTAAGGGCGATCTATCGTAAGTATATTTCTATCCACATGTCTTTTAGTTCATTGTTGTGATGGATGCATAAGAGAGCGAAAATTCTAAAGGTATATATATATATATATATAACAAGGATGTGAAAAAGAAAGAACCTCAACATACTCCGTCTTTGTATGCCGTCCGGGCACGTTCTTTGTAGGAACGTGCCTCATCTGGATTGTCTTTCTCCTTGTCAGCTAACTCTTCCAACAACTGAGCAAGCATAAGCCACAGTTTCGGAGCCTGACGATAGATGCCAGTAGCTTGTTCCAGCATGCGTAACGCCTCGGCCAGCTCACCCAGACACCACTCCAAGCGAGCAGACTTCATCCACACCCGCGCCGTAGACGCTGATGCCCGTGCTTTAGCAAGTAGTCGGCGAGCGCGGGCGTATTCGTTGTTTTCAGACTCTAGCTTCACAGCAGCTAACCAAATCTCTTCCGAGTTTGGGTTCGCCTCGAAAGCACGGGCGAGTATGGAACGCGCCGCAGGCACATCAGCCTGAATAAAAGAAAGGGGGATAACACTTATTTTCTTGTTCATGTAAGGCTTTAAATTACAACACAAATATCACTTCCGATGCAATGACTGCGCAACAAAGGGTCAATCAGACAACCACGATATACAAACGAAGCTCAAATGTCTAGCAGATTGTTGAAGCACTCGTCCACTGGTGGGGAACGATAACGATCGAGAAATCTAAAACTGTGAATAACCTTGAACACGTGATTGTTTAAATGTTTCCTCGGTCAACAACGACGGTAAAACATCAATACATCTGAAAAAGAAAGGTATAGTTTAAATATGAAATAGAGTGGATAGATGAGAATTAACTAATAAACAATCCAAACGTCTAAACTGAAACGAACAACAATTGGAGATATGCAGTTAGCAATCGAACAGCCAAAACAAAAATAAGAGCGGCTCTTAGTCTCCCATTTCACTAATTATGACAACTTGACTCATGCAAAGAACAGAAGGCAATGAACTCGAATAACCGCCTCTAGTTACAGTATCCCCAATCCGAGGGATATGAAAGCTTGACATATATTAATTGTCAAGATAAACTACTCACTGTTTCACAATAAGTGTAGACAAAAATAAGTGACCAGATCGTAGATCGACGGGCGCATGCTTGTAACCGAGCTATATTGACTCACACATTACAAATTCATGAAAGTTACGCTGCCCTACCTTGGTTTCCCTGCAAAAGGTAAAATCAACCCTCCTTATAAATCCCAAATGGCGCTGCTGCTAACTGTAAAGTACGTTACCACTCATCTTTACATGTCAGGGATTAGACGGTTTAACGCACAGCAGTCCACGCAATGTAATAAGTCGTTCACACCGGAATTAATATGTACTGAATGCTCTGACTAATCTAGCAGGCGTCCAACCAGACTCAAAGCAAACGGGCGCGTAAGCCACAGTGAGGTTTTAGCTTCACATGTCAGCAGTCAAAACTATGCGCCCCAGTTGGTCAACTGGCCAAACAGCCTTTTTTCCTGGCATACATACAAGCCGCAGTCGGTTGTCTTTTATTTGTTAACAGAGCCAAACACAAAATGTCTTTCCCACAGATAAAACTTAAGGAGTCATCACAAAGCAGCTAATTTGAACTCCGGGAAATGCCCCTTTCACACAATGTGCTAACTATCGAAAAACAATTGTAATCGACTATCCGTTGAAATCTGCATTCAAGTGTCCCGCGCAATTCAAATAGCTGTGTCTGCTACTCCATCTAGCACATTACCTACCTATTTCGTCATGACTGCTCTCAATATTTATTGATTTTTAGTATATAATACCCCCATTGGCCTCACTATCAATGGCAGCACTGATACAACACACCGAAAGTGGTTCATCTTAAGAAGGAGGACATCTTAGGCTGCGAATTGACAACACGTGACACAAATAGTGAGCATATTTTATTAGGTTGAAAAGGTAGACATGACTTTTCTGTACAGTGTGTCTCTCTTCTCAAGTATCATGCACTGGATCTAAGAGGTTCGGGCTCCTGTCGGTAGTTAAAAAAGCATTACCTTTTGCATGATGTATTGCTTTCGATAACAGGCTGGTTGGTAGGAACATCCTCATCTGTCTGAGGCTATGATTTGTCAGGTAGGAATTACGTACAGCATCGGGTGAGTAAAACAAAGTCAGAACACTGTGTACGAACAGGTTACAGTTCATAGGATGGAAGTGAAATGATATTTACCACTGGCGTCTGCTGTTTGAAATGCAACCGACTGACAATAATTAGAGCAAAACGAATAAAGCATTAGTGAACGTCACTGAGCATTCACGTATGATGATTCAGTTCTTCCTAATGTGAGGTCGTCAATAACCCAGTGCCTCATGAAAGCCTGACCGGTGTTCAAATCTCGATCAGCTATGACGAGAGCGAAACTCGAGTCTAGAGCCTTTCTTTTTAAAAGAAATTAGTGAAAAGATCTATAGAAATGCAAAAGCTGCGACCAACTGTTAGTGATGTTCAGTTAATGATTGTATTTATTTGTAGAGGTGAACGACTGACAACCATTTTTACTCACTAAACAAACATATCTATTGTGAAAACCATTACAACAGTCTCCAGACTTTCGAAGCATTACTTTCCAATAAGCTTCCATGGTGATGGATGTCTCGTCAAAAATTTGACGTTAATCTATTTTTGTCTATCAGCAGAAATGCTTCAATTCTCTATTTCAACAAATAAAATTATTCACTATGGATTGTATGTTACTTCAATGACTACCCTTTCTCGGCTACATTCGTCACCAGGATCGTTCAACCAACTTTAGGGTGAATCGCATTATAATTTATCAGTAGAGTACACTGGTTCAAACCATCACAAAACCTGGGATAGATTCACTAATACATATCTCATTCACTAGCCCCACAGTCTCCATGGCCGATCTACTGAATGCATCTTTAAAATTCTTTGAATATGTTTATTAGCACTTCCATCCATAGACACTTCGGGTCACTCCTGCCTTGCAAGTTAAGTTTGTAACAAACGCAAACGATTGGTCGTTAATCCCAGAGTAGAATTATGATTTTCCAGCTGCAGTATTGTTGAATGTTCTCGTCTACTGGCTTAGTATCTACTCCTCTGGAACACCTATGGCAAGCGCCAAGACCCCAAGACTTGGTCACCACCGGCCAGCAGCTATTGTCGAGTTTCTGACCGGTCAGCCGTGCAATATTTTGCCACACTTTGATTGGTACAGTTGCTTACCGTCAAATAAACTGCCTAACATTACGATACAATGTTCATGTGTCGTTCTGTGCCACATCATACGGCTGTAACACGGTACATCCAGAAACATTGCCTTGTTTGGTGGAATGGTAAGCTAAATTGGATGCACCTCAGATACCAATAGCCTTTGTTTAAACAGTCAGGTAATCAAAGATATGTAGGTGAATGTCATGCGAGAGTGAGACGAAATCTTAAGCACAAGCCCCATTCGGCTTTCACGTTTTCGATTGTCCTCAGTACAGAAATCGCTCAGCACCTTGTACATGAGCGAGAACAGTTGTAAAACACCGTAACCAATTTATATGCGATCCCGATTTTGCAAGATGCGTTCCAACGACTCTGTCCTTTTCCAAGGTTGGATCACAAAACAACTTCGTTTTTTTAAAGTTGGGACATCTTGTCTGCACATCAACGTTCTTACTAACCATCAAACCATCTCAGATGGGCATTACGGCTACACTCCTCGGATTTGTTAGAAATGGTCGCCCTGTATTTTTGCTTATTATACTTGTAACCGATGTTGCACTCGTTTGTTTGGCTATTCTTTCATCATTCTGTCTAAACAGGGTACTGAGGCTGATATGATAACAGATCCATTAAGCCAAAAATCCCTCTAACCCTTCCGCTGCCTACCTGCTGAGAACACCTCAGAAATGCGACTGACCGTGAGAACGGACGATCAACACAACTGGCATCTCTGGGGCTTTTAGTGACAATGTAGCACAACCATACGGTAAAGTAGCTGTGACTGTGACCTAGTAAATGAAGTCCTTGAATTAAAATAAGACTATTTTACTTTAAAAAGTGGTTCATATAAGTGAGGAATGCGCTGTCGTTGTTCCATTGTACATAACACGAAGCGGTTTTCTAAAACACAAAACTCACCGCCAACCAACGCGTTTTGGCTGCCATCAACCAGAGAACTTCTGCTTGTGGGCAATGTGTGACGGCCTGACGAAGTAATTCCTCCAGTGTATCCCTGGCAAATTGCAAGGCAGTAAGAAAATAGTTATAAGACAGCGTATTTGTAGTGTTATTGAAACGTCCGCAGTTGCAAATGCATTGGTTCTAAAACGGAATAACAGGAAGACACAGACGAACGTACCGTGTACCGTGATTGCGTTCGAAATAGGCCGCTCGAAGCCAGATACTCTTTTTGGTCGGGAAGTGAGCCAAGGCCACAGCATAAATAGCGCGCGCACATTCGACTGCTCCGTTTGTCGCACAATTTTCCGCATCCGCGAGCCATGTGTGTTTTTTGTCCTGTTCTTCTAGGCCGAATCCGACGATAGATTTGCTTCGGACGGAGAAACACAAGTGGGAGGAGGAAAGTAGAGTTTTCAGTGTGTAGACTCAACCACAGGTTGCCGGTGAAAGACAGTTTACATCCTATGTGGGAGCTAGTAACGTTATCAGAAAGCAAAAACCTACACAGTAGAGTCACACAACGTACGATGGCCTAGAGAATGAGAAAAAATCCGAGGTATTAAATCGACACAAATGGATTTGTTTAAGTTGAGTGCAAATGTCAGGCTAGTAGAAAAAGTGCGCCCTTTTTTCCTTAATTCATCATCATCATCATAACAGCCATGAGCCTGACCAAAAGATACTGTGGCTCGGGCCGCTGCTCACCTCAACAGTGACGTGGAATATCCTAGAAGAAAACGTTACTAAGACGGTTGAAAATTAATAAAAGAAGACTAAGCAGAAGAACTAGAAATGATATGGATACAGGTACGCCATTGACTGCGACACATCGCCATCCTTAACTCATCACAGTCCGAACTATTGTGAGATAACAAACACACCGAATGTATGGTAGACGGTACGCGTGTGTAGAACGCACAATTCCTGAAGTGCGTCATGGTGATTGTCAGCCGGAACATCTTGAAATATATTAGGTAGTTCTTGTCTGAGGTCGTTGCTTACTTACAAAGAAGCCGAGTGGTAGGGATAATATGAGAAAATACTTCTTCGACAGTCTACCTTGTGAACAGTATTTGTGTCGTTTTTTATGAAGTGGTACACAACAAAAGAAAAATAGGCCTATCAGTAAGATGACTATGTTGTCAATCGTCTATCCCACATTAGGTCACATGTATCCTGACCGTTGTCAGGTCGTCCGAACCTAAGAAGGGAATAGTAGCAGTAACCCGAGCTCCAGACGGCGCGTGTAAATTTGTAAGCCATCTCGTTAACATAAAGCTGTCTTGAGAAATCGTACTCGGTGTAAACAATGCTTTAAAAAATACGCACGCAATATTAGAAATAAAGTGATCTAAAAAACCCATCTGTACGAAAAGGTATAGGTCTCACATCGGTGATGCCCTAGTCTGTTGAAACTGCAGTCAATAGACTAATAAACTGCTATTTGTTCATACATGCAGGAACTGTGTAAAACTGTTTTAAAGCTCATGCAGCTCCATCAGACAACTAAAAGTAATCATCGGAAAGTAAAAACAACTGGAAAGTTGAGTAAAATGGAAACAAACAAATGCCGGAGTTAGCCGTGTCGCGGGACACGTTGTAGACAGGCAATTCGACTCCATCAAAAAATCCAACACTGTGTTTCATAGTCCCCAATTACGACAAGTACTGCTGAGCCGTCACTTCAAGTTTTCAGAATCACTGGACGGTTTCAGAAAGACAAACGAGATGCAACAGCAGTACTTTTTTAAGAAATAACACGACGTTAAACACGTTGATCGGGCTACACAGACTTGGGTTGCTCTGACAAGCAATGGTTTTCGAGCTGCGCACCTTCACATTGCCTGGATACGGATAGAAGCAATACACCGGAAATCAGCGTATAACGTTTATTCTCAGGACGGATGCTTTCATAGCAAATTTCGTATTCCAAGTGCGCGAACAGAGTTTAAGGTGGACACTAGAGAACTGTGATCAACCGTGATCAGACAAGCTATCAGAAATGATGCCGAATCGGAAACGACTCTCGTTTTCTGTGACGCAAAAACACAAATCTAACGGTGAAACTATGTACAAGTTGTCATGTATTTACGCCAACAGTATGTTGGTCGAAGTAAGAAATTTTAAACTGACGACGCACTTGTACGGGTGTAAACGATCGCCTAATTGGAACAGCCTACTGCGCTGTTCGTGATGCCCTATTGGGTGTAGGTAAGCTTGATAAGACCACTGTCGACTGGAGTGACCAGATCAAGCGTTTGTCATCATTTCAACTAGCAATGAACATGTTCCGGAGTTACAAATGAACACAACGCTCAAACTCGTGCAGTCAACTGAAAGATCTGTAGTCGGGCTGTACTTGTGTTCGTTCTGAGCTGAAGACGTCAGCCTAAGTTCGGCGAGCTGGTAAACAATGTCTAATGAAGTAGAATTCTGCTAACTTGATTCTCTAGATATCAGAACATGAATAATAGAGGCGTACTTATATTCAGCAGGATGTGACAGTCACCTATCACGTGAAGAGTGAGCGCGAATGGTCGGACAAAACACTTCCGCAACAACAAATCGTTCACAGTGAGTACGCCAAACGAATTACAAGGCTCCTAGATATGTTTCTTTTGGATGCTTTCCTACAAAATCGAGTGAACTTCATGAGTGATCTCATCTCCACTATCAGACCCTAGTCATGTTACGGAAAACAATTAACCAAGTAACTCTAGTCGTTCCAACTGCAAAATCGTTTTTGTTTTAAGCAATGTCCGATTAATCTGCAAGAAGCTTGTGCCACGACCACGACACTGGTAAGAAACACGCAGTGTATACATGTTGACTAAAATGAATAGGCCCTCATCGTTCAGGTTCTAGTGTCTGCAGATATTGACAAAAGAAACTTGAAAGGATTTCCCAGAAGATGGTACCACCGGAAAATAAGGCTCTACAAACGCAGCATTATACCCCACAAACCATATGAGGACTAAGGGACTACATCCGTGATGCGATACCATCGATATACAACCAATGAACTTGCTTTCACTTGTTCACTACCCCACTAAAGTAGAACACCACTTCGCTGATAAACATGACGCTCTGCACTAATGTTGCTTGCTGGATATAGGAGAGTTCTGACATTATTCTATGAACACTTCTGCAACCTACTTTCCCTGGGATTGACAGCAGGGAAAAAATGTACTGCTGAAGTCATAGAGAAATCCACTGAATAGACCGCCGGTTCGTGGACACTCGTTGAGCGAACTTGCAGCCAAAAAATGTGTGAAGTTGAACGTGTAACCAATGCGATGTCTTTCTCTGGGTTATTATGTCAGTAACTTCCGAAGTCTACGTGCGAACCCTAATTTTAAGATGAGTTGTTTAACACCCAACACCACACGCACTTCGCGGGATCAAGCCATCAGAAGTCGATAGAACAAAATCTGCTCAACCGGGTATTGTTTACCAACTTGACTAACTTAAGCGTGTGCTTTCAGCCTAGGACAGCCACTGGGACAAGCACAACCCGATCACAGAGCCTTCAGTAAACTGCGCACCAGTGTGAGCACCGCGATCAATCGCGATGCATGAACACGTCCAGTGCTGTTTAAGCCAAACACGAACGCTTGACCTGGTCGTTCCATTGGGCAATGGTCTCGTCAAGCCTGCCTAAACTCAGTGAGGTTTCGCAAAAAGCACTTTGGTCAGTAAACTGTTTACGTAAGTTTACATAACTGGCAGAAGAACAAAAGGTTGGAAAAAGCTTGGCTGCAACGAAAATATGGTACAGCGATTACGTTTGCTCCAGGCCGAAAGGTAATGTGTCGCATACATGATCGAGCTACGCGTGTCATGGTGAATTTGGCTAGTGTATTCTGTGATTTGTTGTCAGCCAAACTGTTAGGAGGCCCATCTCCTAACGAGACAGCCAGGACGTGTCACGCCACATCGTTCGATCGGCCCAGCTCGGACGGTATGGTCTTAGATGGTGGTATGGTCCCATTCAGCCAATCAGATCGCAGGTGTGCGGTCGAACGCCTGCGCGCTAGCTGAACAGTGTTTTTCTCGCGTCGCTTTCTGACGTCCCCTCTAACGTGATTTGTTCTGACTCCCTGACTGCCATTTATGACTGTCTTATTTGATTCGCTTTGTGTCTGTCGCCCATCTATGGCAATCGTTTTGTCCTATAAATCTAGAGCTTCTGTGGCCTTAGTTTGTCTCGCCTCGTCCCGTCTCGTCTCGTCTCGTTCGTCCAATAAACGGTGTGGCCGTATCTCTTCTGATTTCTCGGTTTGGGCCAAGCGACTGAACGCGTAACGAAAGTGACGATCCAATACGAACACAGAAGGATTGTGGAGAGAAGCGTGGTCGGATAGAAGCATGTTTCAGACTGGATGAAGTCTTAACGGAGACATCAAATTTTCAAAGTAAGCTTATGGGGAGGATCGGTTTAGCCGTATGCAATACTATGCGAGTGGAACCAACATTGTAAATAGAGAATGATATTGACCAAAGACAGTCTTCCACATCGATGAATAAAGATCGGGATAAGAAATAAGTTATGAACCAGAAAAACCGTTACCTGACGGTCTCTAAGTAAACGAAAGCAGTAAAACACCAATGAAAGCGCGTTCGAGAAAGCCAATGTGGAGGAAAAAATGAGGAGCATGCAAACGAGACCTAGATGTCGCACTATCACAATGTATCTGCTCGCGTATCGCTTCTTGCTGGTGACGTGTCGTAAAAGTAAAAAAATGATAACTGTCACATAAAAGCACCATTTTCTGGTTTCGGTTCATGTATAACTTTTTATGTCAAGGCTTAAATAAACCGTGAACGGTTGCCGAGTTCAGCTAGTAGTTGGATAAGAGAGATTTGCGCAGCAACCCTGAAAATTTGTTCCGGAAATGGAGGAAAACGTTAGGAATGGCGTATCAACAATGGAATGACGCAATTTTCAAACATGATAATAACAAAATTAACTTTCGGTATCTTGTTAGACAGGCCTCGAATACATGCACAAAAAGATAAACAAACAAACAATCGCGCGTAACGAAGGTTGAATAGTTCGGTGAGTCAGAATGAATGAACGCAAAATCCAAGCACTAATGACATAAAAAAAAGTAATATCGCAAACAGCTGTTTTCAATCATTCATCCTGACTTAGTCATCCTATCAAATCCGAGCAATGTTGTGGAGAGTCTGGCGATTTAAACCTCGGAGAGACCACTGACGTTGCCATCGCATAACAGATATGTTTAGGAATTATAGTGTAGAAGTGGAAGCACTGTGAGCATCTGCCGCATCGTCTAAATGACACAGGAACTATGTCTATACGTTTGGTGGTTGATCAGCTTTGCAATCCAAGTCAGTTCCACGATGATAAAATACGGTCGTGCATTTAAGCTCGGTTGATGCAATCGTTCTTGTCTGGGTTATGGGGGTTTGATGATATTCAGCCAAAGTAGAGTATGGCAAAACCGAAAAAACACCGAATCAAAAAACTGTCGGAAGTAGCCTGTAAAATTGGTCATAAATAGAAGTGCCTAAACTATAATCTGAGTGACAGGGCATGTGAGGTATTGTCGACTACATAAAATCTAAATATCTAATAGTTTTCATCACCCAACATCGGAACTCATGCAGGTCGGTGAAATAAGCTTACATTATGGCTTGTGCGGTGAGCACACTCTGTGCGGCCTCACATTCCTCGGCGTCCTTGATCCACTGGTCTCGATTGATCTCCACCATGTGTGCTTGCAAAGACGCCACACCACGATCCACAATCTTCTGGACCATCGCATGGTTGCCCTGAGCCTCTTCCAGGCGAGCAGCGGCGAACCAAATTTGTCGATCGGTCGGGATGCTCTCACGAGCTTTGTTGAGTACCACTCTGGCCTGTTCATAAGTTTCCAGACGAGCCAGAGCCAACCACAATTCGACCGAAGTCGGACAACATTCGGCCGCCAAGCTGAGCATCAATCTTGCATCTTCTTCGTCTTCCAGTTCTACAGCCAGTTTCCACAAACGTACGGAATTCGGCACTTGTTCCAGTGCTTCAACAAAATAACAAAATATTGTGCTTCAAAGATATGGAACATCGGAATAAAAGAAGATGTCTGCACTGAATTTTGATCTATCACTACTTACTCATCAACTGTGTAAGCTCCAGGTAAGTTCAATCATCTTCTAACACACTAGGAATCCAACTCAAAATAACCTACGAGATAGTCAGGAGACAGTCAGTATGATTCATGTGTGTGAGAGAGAGAGAGAGATGGACAAGGGTAAACTAACGATCTTGATGATCACATCAAAAACAATTCTCATCAGACTAGTGAGCGAGTGGACAAGAGTCCGATTTGTGATATAAAGATTGCTCATTTGCAAGTGTCCAATTGTTTCCATCTAACGAGGACGAAATAGGCCTAAACTGGAATTGAACATTCTGGAACTTATACTTTACTTTATCAAACAGCCTAGAGGAACATGACCGATAAAAAAATAGACAATGAGACCGAGTGTTTCATCTCAGATTAACAAAATTTTATCAGGGCACAGCTAATTAGCCGAAAACATACTTTATCAAACAAACGATACCCACATATCTGAAAACCTGAAGGATGAGTCTCTGGACTTTTCACAACCCTATCATCTTTAAGTGCATATAAAACTGTACGGAGATAACAAAGATAACGGTCCCCTGACTGATACCAACCACAGAAAACTGTTCAAAGGTGGCTGTGAAGCAAAAAATGGAGACAACTTTAGCATCTAAAATGTGACTCACCTAAACCCAAAAGTAATATCAATAACACTCAGGGTAGTAGCAAGTTACGGCAAAGAAAAGGTTACCTCTGTGTAGTGAGGACACAAAGTGTACTAGGATTTTGATAATCGAAATTCCTGTACAATCACAAGCACCCGATGATATCAGCAAGGGGTACAGGCAAGAGAACATGAGAACGATCAGGCCCACACAGTCAAGCCCTTAAAATACACACAAAGTTAAACGGTTACGCTACAAATTCAGAAAGCTAGCCCATTGTTTGTCACGTCGTGCACCTTTAACGAAGCCGTCAGTTTACTGGCGTAAAATATAGAATGGCCAATCGATGGCTTGGTGAAATGAAGGTAGAAAAGTAAGATCGTGTCCACCTCATAAATCAGGATTCTTGTGGTTTATTTGGCCTCTGTCTTGAAATAGCAGACAATATGGAAGTGTTTGGTTGGATTGCTTATGAAATGAACGGAATTAGTGGGACGAGGCAATGAACACCAAAAGAGTGACATCATATTCATAAGTAGAGTTAGGATATTCGTGTTCCCAAGATGCTAACACCACAATGTGAGGCTAGACGCATGGGGGTCTTCGGAAGTGAAGCTTAACCGTTCTCTTTATCTTAACCTAAAACAAGAGTTTGTTCAACTTTTCATTTTTGCACGGCAATTAAATAGCAGTGTAAAACACCGATGTGGTGTGGGTGGTGATAATGATTAACACAACGATAAAAAGAATTGGCCTGAGCGCCCAGTTAGCTAAGTTATGCGGAACTCCTGTACGACACTAAACAGCATGTCAAAAACAGAGGAACAGTAACGAATGGCATTGTAAGTAAGAAGGTTTATGGAGACGACGAAAATGCTGTTGACTGATTGTTCAGACCACGAAATGTGGAGCAGAAACCACAGAAGTGCACAAAAATCGTACATAATGAGCACAAAATAACAAGTTTGAAAACACATGGAAAGGATCATGACAGTTTCTAATCCAAATACACGGAAACAATACTACTATAGTGTTTCACCTGAAAAACAACCAAAATGAATCAAACATGTCAAATATTATGAACAGATAAACATGAGGACAAACCCTCTAATATACATCCCGTGTGGTTAGGAAATCTGGAAACTGACAACCACATATAGGTTTTTCCTAATCATTAATATAAACAACACATTTAAAGGCTAACGATGCAACTCTCACGCTAGAAGAACAGACAAGCTGATTAATAAAACCCCTCGGAGTATATTACCAAGTAAGAGAAGCACGTCATCCGTGTCCGTTAGACAAAAGTGAGGGTGAGTTACCAGTGTTATGTTCCCATTGCGCTGAGGTAAACTAGCCGGCTGAGCTTTGCTCGTACCGGGTGTTCTCGTTCATCATCAAGCCAGCTGATTAATCAGACTGGGTCAGTGCTACGGTTTCAGCTTTTCAGATCAGTTAGATTATCTGTGAGGCAGAACCTGAAGACAATTGTTTATTATGTCTGATAAATAACCCACCCAATGCGGACGAATGGGTCGAACTTTCCCACTTGTAAAAGGTCATCAAAGTGAAAAATCACAGTTAAAATAAACTGAAAGACGTCAACATTGAAGATATGTACAACAACTGGCCATGTTTGATACTTATAGTGGTAAAATTTGATTAACACTGAGGAAGTGCTCCACTGTGCTTGGACAACTATCACAATGACTCCTCGCATCGCATGTTACCGGTCCGTATCAGATTTTGAGTAGCACTTATAGGCGAAAATTTAAACTTGCAAATGTGCTCGCAATAAAATGTAGACTTTAAAAACCTCTCTCACAGGCGATGAGCTTTCCACCTAGTAATCCAATCTGATTAGTTATGTTGGCGAACTGTATGTACATTCAATTGACAGAGCCCTTGCTTTCTACATCTGATATACTATTTCAAACGCGAAAGCGGATTACAGACATCATCATCATGGACAGAAATACATCAGTGGTTGACACACCGATGTTTAACTGCCACACAACCACAAAGAAGAAAAACAAACGCTATATAGGGAGATAAAGAAAAAAGGGAAGGGGGAGGGAACCTAACCACGAAAAAAACGGCCACGTCTACATTCAAACATACGACATCAAGGCGCCCACATTTTCCAAACAAACAACCAAACTGTAAGTGAAAGTAAGACGTCATCAGCAAGACAGCTTCATTACGGCTTTCACTGCCCACGTCATTAAGTGCACTCACTTCACAAACAACTCGGACAAACAATGACAACATTCACGCCACTGAGCTCGATTAGCCGCCATCTCACTTAACTTATCAAACCACCGAATCTGTGAGTCGCGAGGGCTCCAGCCCGGAAGACGAACCCGATCTACACTGACCAGCCTCTTCGTGAACGATTTCACTTCCCTATACCAGGTCATCATCTGTTCACCTCGCACCTTGCGCCAATCGATCGCAGCGTCGGCAAACAGTGCTCGGTGTGGCGGACGACTAGCTGACATCCTTAAGTCAAGTGTAGTGAAGGAACAAAAGATCTCGTTTGACAATCAGTGCCAAACACCCGCTTCCTAACCTCCTCGTTGCTCACTCGTTGGTGTCACCCGATACGAGCGAGTGAACGCAGACATCGGTGGTCGGATACCTGAAGACGATTCACGTCCTCTACCCTGAGCGGTCACGTTTCGTTGCCGTAAAGTAATACAGCCCTCACTGTTGTCTGATATACGCGACCCTTAAGCTTCAGAGAGATACCTCTCTGTCGCCATGAAAGCTTCAGATTAGTAAACACCGCCATAGCCTTGAAAATATGCACCTCTATTTCATTCCCTACACCTCCGCCGCTGCAGCTGATGCAGCTTCCCAGATGTACAAACCGGTCAACAACCTCCATGGCTTCAATATCTAACATTAAACCTACGTAATTACAGCAATCTTGCAGAAATACTTTGTATTTCGAGGCTGTAAAGCGCATTCCAAAATACTTTGCAGAACGCGAAATTGCGTTCAGCGTTGCTTGTGCTGCTTGAAAGTTGTCAAACAGCAACACCTTACAGATACATAGATGCAACCGAGATTTCGCTTCAAACGTCAGAATAAGACGTGTATGATAATTGTTCTATACTTTAAAGCATCAGACTCTCTTAAGAACTCTGAAAACGATGGGAAGATACGACGTTTCTCAAATCAATCAATCGTATTTAAACGTACACAGAGTACAAACCGTATTATGAAGGGCTGGAAGAGACAGACCTAATCACTGACAGTGAACGATACAACATCTACAAACTTTACAAAATAACAAGAAAATAATGTTTAGAAAATTGGGTGAAATTCAGGCTGTTTTTGTCTCCTACTTCAAGTGTGTGAACTACAAATAGCAGCACACAGAGAAACGAACATTTCTTCGGAAGAATAACGTTATCGCTTTCTCTGATCACTTTCCAGACTTCTGACTAGAAGATCTGTGAGGAATTTTCAACATGTTAAACTACTAATGAGCTTGCCGCCAAAATTTTGACCACCATCTCCATTTCAAACTATTGAGGTGTTTATCCGTATCTTCAACTTGGTTCCGTTTCAAATCTGTAGTCGTGCCCACAGTTCATTCGTTATTCCTCACTTAGAACAGTTCCCATTGGTTGCCACATTATTGCAGCAGAATTGATCGTAAAATTGTAGTATGAACTTGTTGACAATCGTGTCTACTGATGTGGGTGCGAAAATGCTGAATATTCACCTCCTGACTTCGTCTGGTGTGCGGCAAAGGCAAGTTCCATTCGTGTCAATTCGAAGGTCAGTTCGTCTGACAAACAAGGCCAAGATGACAAGCCCGTCAGCGGATCACTCAATCAGAAGTGTGACCTTCGACGTACATTCACCAAAATGCAACTCAACGCGTTATCCGAACTGCCATTATTCGATCGGCCCATGAGTAACCTGACTAAGTGCCTGGATTGAGGAAGTATCAAGTAAATAAGTGTCTGCACACTGTGAAGAAGGCAACAGTCAGGTCATGACAACTGTGTACATATAGGGAGCAGCATTTATCAACTGATTGTCTTTTTCGCAATAAGTTGAGCAGCTAAGGTGAAACGAACTACTACTGATGTTTCAAACTGAACATCACCCACACTTGATCGCACCCTTCGCATTCAGATATGCCGTTCAACTAGCCTACTTCGAAAGGAAGCGCTAGACACGAGTTGCGCTGTTGTTAGATCTCATCAATGGTGTATATCCTTGTCTGGATCGGAGTTCGCATTCTGACTCTCATGCTTATGTGACTAGCATGTTAACCACAAGTGATATCATCATCATAGACAGAAATACATCAGTGGTTGACACACTGACACTTAACTGCGACACAACCACGAAATATAAAAACCCTATATAGGAAGAGAGAAGAAAAAAAGGGAAAGGGGAGGGGACCTAACCACTAAAAAATAGCTACGTCTACGTTCTAACATACAACATCAAGGCGCCCACATTTTCCAAACAAACAACCAAGCTGTAAGTGAAAGTAAGACGTCATCAGCAAGACAGCTTCATTACGGAATTCACTGCCCCACATCAGTAAATGCACTCACTTCACAAACAACTCGGACAAACAACGACAACATTCACGCCACTGAGCTCGATTAGCCGCCATCTCACTTAACGTCTCAAACCACCGAATCTGTGAGTCGCGAAGGCTCCAGTCCGGAAGACGAACCCGATCTACACTGACCAGCCTCTTGGTGAACAATTTCACTTCCCTGCGCCAGGTCATCATCTGTTCACCTCGCACCTTGCGCCAATCGACCGTAGCGTCGGCAAACAGTGCTCGGTGTGGCGGACGACTAACTGACATCCTTAGTACATGGTCTAACCATCTGATGTACCTAATTGAAAAGCCAGTAGCAAGTCGCAGCATACGTTGAACATACAAATATTGACGGAATCAAAGAACACCTTGTGTTGTACGTTGTCTAAAATTGGTGTTCAGCGATCAAATGGGATCCCCCACAAGAACGGCCGCAATCGGAGTAATCATATGACCTTGCTATCATTTAAGATCGTGTTCACCTATTTCAATATATACAGATCGATTGGTAACTCTAATGTAGTGCTAGTTGCAAGTACACGAAAAATGATGAGCGGCCGAGGATCAAATTGACTTTAAATTGAACGGTATGCACAACTGATAACAGCCTCGGCAGCCATCTAAACTTTTTAGTCGGCTCCTTTTGACAAAAGAATCACATTCCAATTTCGATTCTGCTAGAGCTCGTAAGATGAGGACAAGTAATATTCATGAGGTCATCGATTAGAGTTGACAGGGCAATTAACTGCGCTTTTCTCGAGGTAAACAGAGAACCTGAGCACTACTCACAAGATGATTTAGCCGGGTGCTCAGAAATGATTATTCGATCGTTTCTACCGTGAAGGGAATTGCACAGTGGTAGACACGACTGCCTCATGGAAACGCGTGTAGGAGTACAAATTCCTATCGTGGCAAGGTTATGCGCTATTAACGAGCACTGATAAGAAGGAAATCGGAGTCAAACGCCTTTTTTAAAGAAATCGGTTGAACAGTTCATGTGGATGCGAAGACCGTGATTAGTCGTGAGTACTGTTTAATAAATTTATAAAATTTGTAAACGACGTGGAATGTGACTTGATCACCGTAGTTCCCCATTCTCTCTGGCACTGTACTACGCTGTGTTGCGTGAAATTTGACAATGAAGTAAGCTCTCCAAACAGCGGCTATTTAAGCACTGCTTCCGATTAAAACGTGACATATCCAAGAAAACGCTCATGTCAGATAAGAATCTAGTACAGAACGCTACCATCACTTGACTGGTGATCTAACCTTACAACGCTTATAGGATAGCTGCTTTCTATTAAAAGGCGGTTTACCATATGTCTATCTTGCTCAGGAAAAATAGCATCACTCCGGTCATTCTTCGGGTAGTCTAACGGATAAATACTAATCTATGTTGAGACATCGTGGAGTAGCCGTACAATCAACTCACCTAATCTCCAACTTAATAAAGGTACAGAACTGAAAACTGGCGAGAACTTATTTCATTAGTCGTGTGAAGGTTTCGACTGCATCACTGTAAATAACTGAGTTGCATGTAGTGTGTCTTCAGTGATAAGCATAACGCGTTCTGGGCTAATACACACTGATTCACCTCTGTGTCATCGCAGTGTAGCATGACATGACATGGAAAAATGATACCAAACGGGCCCATCAGTACATATATCTACTCACCATGAACATAAATGTTTCCGTGTAGTAGCTGTTAAGCCTTTTATCACCGAGATGCACGTATGTGTATGGCCACAGGACGCAAATGGTTAGCTCAAGAGTAATTAAAACCGTGTTTACCACTGCGCCATTGACCTCACGTTAGGCACGACCGGATTATCATATGTGAACACTCAACCACTTTCGCTTGTGAGTAATGATCAGGATAATTCGGTCGTGCCTAACGTGAGGTCAATGGCGCAGTGGTAAACACGGTTTTAATTACTCTTGAGCTAACCATTTGCGTCCTGTGGCCATACACATACGTGCATCTCGGTGATAAAAGGCTTAACAGCTACTACACGGAAACATT
>LUCH01003797.1:44819-60368 GCA_013368495.1 Paragonimus heterotremus
GTCTGCCTGACAATTCTGTCTCTCACGTTGTCTGTCAGTTCACTTGCAGTTACGGTGACGTTTACATAGGCAGAACAGATCAACGGCTATCTCAGCGTGTGGCCGAACACTTCCCAAACTGGTTAAAACAGCGCGTGACACAACAATCTGAAACCGGTGAATCTGTTACTCGAAGCCCCGCATCATCGTTTGCCAAACACCCCATGATAACAGGTCACCTGGTGGTCGCACTCAGCTCTTTCAAAATATTGTTACGCCATCATAACTCGAAGCTACCGGCCTTTAGCGAAGCCATGCTGGTTAGAGCTCACCAGCCGGCGCTATGTGCACAAAAGTGGGTGAAGCAACCTATAGGGTTGCCGTGGTGGTGATGACATAATTCGTGGTGTGACTGTATGCGTGTCCATACCCTGTCTATCTCTAATTGTCTGTCATATATAACTTGCATGTTTTACGTTTGCGACTGATGAGAGTAAACGAAATGTTAACATATCGCAATATATAGTTTAGTATTTTATGCTGATGATTGAAGAAAGCAAAGAGAAACGGTAACACATTTTATGAGTCTACCTTCAATAGTATAAGTAAAACCCTAAACAGATACTGAATGCTTTAAGTTTCGCTAAAATATCATACAAATAGACCCTACCACCAAAGTACAGTCAAATTTTAGACGAAATACAACTTACGGACAGAAGTGCCTAGAAACGGCCTTCTAAGCTAGACTGAATTAATGCTGTGAGTAGGCGTGATATTAAAGGATGTTTCAAACGGTTTATGAGATCACACATGTGACTTTCCATCTCTAAACCACCAAACCAAAAACACCGTGGCTAGAACTGCGAATGATCAACGCAATAACAGAGAAGGTGATCAAAGAGAGCAGGCACAACATTGTCATTTCTGGGAGGGCTTCCAACCAATGGCGCAGACAGTCACATCATCTGAAGTCTGACGAGCAGCATCACCATCTTTCGACTTTGCTCAACAAGGCAGTTAGGACGTTCACAGCCCTCGGCCACGTCGACTTGCTTGATTATCACGCAATTTCAAAAACAGTAGCATTTCGTTGGTGCACTCATATGGGCGGATAACCAATCGGTTGACGTAAAATGAATCCATTCAAACAACACCATAGTACATATATACTGCGAATCGTCCTACATACACAAGTTTAGGAAAATTGTAACTCATCACAAAATTAGTATGGAAACATTGAAAATTGACGAATGAGAAGTACGAGTAAAATCACCAATAAATCCCAGGTGGCACTGATTACAACTGTACCACACACATACTCCGGAAACATACACATCCAACTGTGAAAGAACAATGAGTTGACGAATAAAGGTTTCAGGATCAGTTCATTCGTGTTTCAGTGCCACGTACTAAACTGACTACCGCGCTACCGCAGTTCCGTCATTAAAAAATCTAAACTCAGGTGAGGGGCGTAGTCAATTGAATGTCAAAACATAACCAGCTGGTATTCCTTATTGGCCTCCGATAGACTGACAAAGGTGCAGAAATCTTCGTACTTTTCTCTCCATGAACACCAGCTATCTGCAAGCCTGTTCGTGCTGTTCACGTCCAGCGGTTCGGGTGGAGCAATCGTCAGTGGGTTCATCGTGGTGTTCCTCTTGTCAATTGCAGGTTTCTTCTTCTCTTCCGACAAACAAACGAAACGTTCGAATGCTTCCATTTTTTGTAAGGAATCGACAGGCCGGAAAAACGATAAATCAATATGTAACCGCTTTGAAGAAACGTGTAAAGTCATACAATTTCTGCAATTTCTTAGGAGAGACTCTCATCCGAGACAGAATGGTCATTGGCATTCAGGATTCAGTCATGACGAAGAGACTATTGAACATTCCAAAGTTGACGTTAGCCCAGTGCATCGACATCTGCAATAGCGAAGAGGCAACGGAACAAAGAATGACGTCTTTGTACGTAGACCGCGGCCTGGATTTCTGCATAAATTAGCCGATCTCGATGTTCTTGACCAGTATTTATGTGCTTTTGATTCCGTTCTCGGTTCGTTCCAGGCGCCGTTAGTTTATCCGTGGTTAGCGATTTCGTTCCTGTTGCGTTACCAGCTCGAGGGATTCCGTTGACCATACGTGATAAGTGTAAGGTGGAATTAGACCGACTAGTTCGAATTAACGTGATTGCTCCGGTAGAGGAACCGACCGATTGGGTTAGTCAGATTGCTGTAACTCTAAAGAAGTTAGGTGACATCCAGTTGTGTAGCAATCCCAATCCACTGAATAGAGAATAATACCGTCTACCAACCATCGTTGACATTCTACTGGAACTGAGTCGTGCCCAATTTTTCACAAGGATAGATATATCTTCGGCGTTTTGGCAATTAGAAGTAGACAAGCAGTCCAGTTACATTATCACATTTCGAAGCACGTTTGGACGTTTTTGTTGGTTGTGTTTGCCTTTCGGATTGAAGGTGTTCGGCAAAATTGTTCAAAAACGTTTAACCCGGGCACTTGACAAACTGAAAAGAGTCACGTATGTCGCAGGTGACGTGCTAATTTTTGGGAAGATTATAGATCATTAAAGAAACCTGGAGGAATTTCTGAAGTGTTGCATCGATCGGGGAATTCGCCTGTCACACGACAAAGTGGCTTTACGAGAAAAAGAGGTCATTTCTCATGGACATTTGCTAACGTCAAATGGACTCCAAATAGACCCCAAAAGGACAAAGGCTATAGTCACGATGCCATCTCCTGAGGATGTGAATTGAATGTTATGGTCATGTATCTGAGTTGGTTACTTCCAAACCTATCCAAAATGATGCATCTTATTCGCATGTTGACCTATAAAGGAGTACCATGAAAATGGGAGGAAGAACAACGGACGGCGTTCAATAAAATCAAACGAGTTATTACCGAGGCCTTTATATTGAACTACTATAATCCAGCATTATCTGTAGTCATTCAATGTGATAGCAGTGAAACTGGCCTGGGGGCGGTATTGTAACAAAACGAAAGACTAGTAGACTACCGAAGCACGAATCTCTCACCCGCTGACCGAAACTATGCGCAAACTGAGAAGGAAATGCTGGCGGTGATATTCGCCCTGGAACGGTTCAGCACCTATACTTTTGGTCGGAAAACAATAGTTCACACCAGCCACAAACCGTTAGTTTCGACAGTGAAGAAACCATTGTCCACTGCACCGAGAAAGCCACAAAGAACGTTAATCAGAATGCAAAAATATGAAATCCAATTGATTTGTCAACCGGGAACTCAAATGCACATAGCTGACACGTTGTCCAGAGCTCGTGGAAAAGGTTCCCCCTTCGAATAGCTTCATTTTGACACTATTGCCTCTATGGATTACACTATTACGGAAACCGACCTAAAAAAAAAAGCGACGGCACAGAACATTGCGTTACAACGTTTGACTGAAACAATTAGGAACGGATGACCACACGGTAAGAAAATGTTGTCCGAGGAACTAGAAATCTTATTCAATGATCGTGATCAGTTTGTCCAGGAAGGTGAGTTAATATTCAAAGGAGAAAGAATCGTAATTCTGAGAACATTTCAGCGGAAGATATTGGAGCATATTCACCTGGCACATACGAGAGTGAACAGCTGTATCCGGAGAGCAAAGGAGCTTTTCTATTGGACTTAGATGTCGAGTTCCATAAGGAACCACATACAGAGCTATAATGCGTGTCGAACTATTGACTCGAAACAAACCAGGGAAACGATGCTGATACGTCAAATCCCTGAAAGACCTTGACAAAATATTATTTGCGGACATCTTTGCATTCAACGGTGTAAGCAATACTTGGTCACAATAACGATTTCTACGAGTTGGAATGGCTGAGTTCTACTACTTCTAACGCGGTCGTTAATAAACTCCGAGTTTAATTTGTGCGCTATGGCATACCATAGCATATCATGTTTTCAGACAACGGACCACAGTTCATTATCACGGATTTTAGAATATTTGCTGAAAAAATTGGGAATTCTAGCACCGTACAGGCAGTCCGTACTACCGTCAGTCAAATAACAAAGCCGAAGCGGCGGTCAAAATGGCGAAGCGACTATTGCAACTGGCACAATTATCTGGAAATGATCTATATGTAATGTTACTGGTGAAACGGAATACTCCTAACGAAACTATGTCCCACAGTTCAGCTCAAAGAATGTTGAGAAGAACACATACACATCTACCGATAATAGGAGGACTACTAAAACCCCATTCGCTGAACGAAACTGATGTGCACGACGATTTGAGACGACGAATGCTAATCCAAAGGCGATACGGCAACAAACGAGACCGCAACCTATAGGTTCTACAAGTGGGCGACAAGGTATGGGTACAATGCGTTCCAGAAAACCACCACAGCGATGGATAAAAGGAGTGGTGGTGAGGTACTGCGGTCATCGGTCATACGAAGTAGATTCCGGAGGAATATTGAACAACAAGAATCGAATGAATTTGAGAAAACGAGTAACACCGGATGAAGGGAACCCCTCCATAATGGGGAAGTGTTATCACGAACCAGGAGTGGATTATGTTACGAAAAAGGGTGGATGTAAAGGAATTGGATTGGACAAACGCATCGATACGAGGTCGATCGGCGATTCGTAGAAAGCTACGGCCAATCACTGTCGACAACGCGAGCGAAGTGGCATGGCAGCGTGGTAACTAATCAGAATAGCACGTTGCCATAGCATCGGAATTTGTTGCAACGAGCATCGGATTAAAACAATCTGTTTAAGTGAGTCACATTTCAAAACGAACGAGCTACAAGCGGAGCCGAACCGACCAATGGGAAAGCCAAAGCATCGGCATCAATTGTAATTCCTCACTTTACTGATGCATCTTGTCTATAAAATAACCGTAAAAAACTCAATAGACTGAGATTTGCTTTGTGCCACAAGTCCTGCTTCTGATTTCGTTCCGGAAGGTAGCGACTTTTCAGCAATGATTACGAAAGAAAATGGCTGAACATATGCATAAGTGGTTGATGCGTGCGATGATGCAACAGGCAACGACAACAGATCGACTGAACCGAAACCCAACCACATCCATTGTAAGGCACATCATGGGAACAAGTCACGTTGTTGACCCCGCCAACTGATTTCAAGTATTATTGAGTAATCGGGATGGTTAATTGTTTGCTTTCTGTGAGGCAATGTTAATCAATACTCTCCATCCGGTTCCTGTTTCATTTAAACCCAACCGTTGACTGTTTCTATTGTTGATGCTATCCGCATGTCCTATTTATTCTCGTGTTCTGCATCCCTGACTGAAAGCTAGACAGAATATAGTTAAGCTTTTTCCAATTTAAATTTCCGGAAATTACACTGCAGGTTCCTTTGATCCATATTACATATTGGGTCACATATGAGGGTTGGAGGCTCTCAGACGATCGAAAGCCAAACCGTGGTGGCACGGTTATAACTGACGGTAGAACCTATAACAGTGTTTTTTGACGACTCGCAGAATTGTGTTTGTCTCAATAAAAACGTTTACCATTTACTTCACTGTCATCGGCAGCAACATATCAATGATTGCCACCGAATCTCAAGTGTTACACAAGCATGATAAGGAAAATGAAGGGATGGAACTCGATTTCTGAAACCCTTATATCTAAACTCACGCAACCACCGTAAAGGTGCTTTCACCTTGCAAACAAACAACCATATGGCAGATGAGAATAAGACGACATTTGGAGGTTTTACTGTCCTTCGATAAGGATTACCACTGCTTCATAGACCACTCAAACAAACAGCAATAACACGAACTATCTATGTCATGAGCATCTACGTTTGAATAAAATAAAGCACATAACAGCCAAGTTTCGACAACAGTATCTTACACATTCCAACCTAGAAACTAAAGAGTTAGTGAGTTTGGATATGTGCTTTGTACGTCATTTGCGTTGCCATTTCTAAAATCTGGGTAAGAACCAAAACCGAAAATGGTACACAGCCGAAGTTAACGAATTCTATCACTCATTTCCCCAAAGTGGACCACAGTCTGACACAACAGTGTGTCGTGTATGTATACCTGTAGTTTGCCAGCGATTTCTTCCAAACGAGCCGAAGCAATCCACGCCGGTGCATGTTTTGGATTGGTTTCACGGACGGATTTGAGTAACAGTCGGGCTTTCTTCATATCATTAATGTCACCCCCATGTTGTGGGATCATCGATTGCAAATCAGTCAGATAGCCTTTCGGGTCAACCACTGTCTGGCCAGATACACTGTCGGATACCTACGGAAAACGGAAGTACGATTCAATGTGAGTCAGGGATAAATCAAAATCAGATCAGCAGTTATTCAGTAGCTGTTATTCATAACGATGACGATCCTACGTACGACCCATATCTGACCGACACGGCATCAAGTCTCAAGTATAAGAAACTGTTTTACATGGCAACTAAAATACGAGATAGTCGATAACAAATATGTTGAAGAACGAAAATGAAAGGAGCGAAGACAAGCACTACTGATATGCTCAAAACATAAACAAAACTCCAATCCAGTAGCTAATAGATAGGCAGGAAAGTTTATTGGAATGTGAGTGTTAAGATCAAGTGTGGGCGATGTTCAATTTGTAAGACAGAGTAATCAAACATATTGTAAGGCATTCGAGGACGCAATACAAGATACGCCAAAATGCAAAGAATTGAAACCATGCAGAAGAATTTCGATTGAAATTTTCGCACAAAAATTCAGATGTTTAGGTAAAAGATGAACGTTGAACTATAGAAGGAAACAACACAAGTTTTGACAAGATTTTTTTAGTTATTTACAAAAAGTACAAGTAGATAATACAACCGACGAATAGGAATGCCGACGTATAGAAAACCAATTGACAATCTCTGGGAGAATGCCAGACAGTTCAATCGTTTTATATAAAAGCTTAAAACCCTAAGTTATCAATATTGAACAGCTCTGTATACAGAATCGAAGGATACAAGTGTTTACAAAGCTCGGACAGTTGAGCTGCTGTGCAATGCATGCATAACTGTTCCCACTAACTTGTGTCAGTTTGATATCCATCAGAGAGGTACGAGCTTCGCCAATTTTCTTCATGTCAATGTCCATTTGATCTGCTGCTTGTGAGGTGAACGGAGTGGTCAACCCACCCAGACGCTGCTCCACTGCATCCATTGCGGTGACAGTCTACGGAGACAGTGAAAGAGGACAAGGAAAAATGTGACAAATGGAAAGAACGAACACAGAACAAATCAGACATCATAATCGATCAAACTGATGAAAGAACTCCCATACACTCACCTGAAAACTTTAAACTGTACATCAACCATTGTTTGCATAGCTGTTAGCACCCAAACGTACTTCTCCGCATTATCCACAACAGGATCGAACACCAAACACACGAGCATTACTTAAACAATGATGAAATCTCACAACAGGAACAACATTCACCATATGTTTCAAACCGATTGATGGCCATCAAACTACTGAAATACTACAAATCACACTTTGGAAACAATTCACGAATGTACGATAATTACGTTAAGCGGTAACGTTCCCCTTCTGACATGCAAAGGAGACGTTAGCATTAAACAATATTACGAACTGCGCATAAATTGTCCTTAAAGTTACGGGCTTGGATCTCACGTCAATTTCGACAGTGTATCTAACTAAATATTAGTGTCGTTGTTGTTCAGGACCTAACCAAGTAATCAGCATTCTCCTGCGGAACCAAACCGTCCTTCCTCACATCCTTGTTACAGACCGCCCACCTGACTGCCAAACTAACAGTTCGTAGGACGAGAGCAAGACACTGTAAGCAATGAGTTAACATCTTTGAAAATATCCACCTGTGCAGTGAGAGCAATAAACTTATCAAAATTGGCGCACTGCTTGAGGGTTTAATTTAAATTGAAAGCAAAATCAACAACATACGTTTCCAATCTGGAAACAAGTTCAAGTTTGTTAAATCAGTAAATACCTTTGTAAGGTAAGAGTTGGAATTTGTATTAGTTTGTCCAATAAGCAACAGGTATATATACGTAAACTGTATATACATAGATCATTCATTACGATGATAAGCGCCATTATAGATACTTAGTGTTGCCCTGAAGTTGACCGAGAACCACCATATAACAATAAGCAAAAACATTTCAGTTTAGCACATGAAAGACGAAAAGAACACGAGTTAAGTGAAGAGCAATGAAAAGTTATTTGGTCCAAACCAACGAACCTGACCGTCTGACAACCCCTTGGCAATTATGCTGTCTGGAACAGGTGTGAAACGCTCGTAGCGTGGATTTCGTTGTTTCCGATTTCGTGCGTCGCCCACTTCCGGTAAAGCATTCCACTCACTTTCCGACACGTTAGCCAAATCTCGTTTTAGATCCATGAATTGTTGCTGGATTTTTGGTCGTTCCCGTCGGTACTTTTCAATCTCCTCGCGATAGCGTTTCTCGCGATATTCGCGGCGTCGTTCATCCATGCGATCGTCAATTGATGCGTAAATTGCGTCGGCCTCCTGGTCATCCTTCTCGTACGGGTCTTTAGAACAGAGGCTACCACCATACCCAGTGAACTGAATGCAGAGCGGCCAAAAGCGAATTAAATTAGACCTCCAAATAGTGTTTTTCTCAACACTAGTGCATAATACCCAGCCTTGAACAGATATATCCGATATATATATATATAATATATATATATAATGCAGTCATCAAAAAGAACTGAGGTACATGGCACAACGATTTGAAAAAATGTATGTTGCGTGAAACTGACAAAAGAAAGAGGTGGAAAAACCAAACTAACATAAAAACTAAGGCATACAAGGGGTTGGAAACCCTAGGTCAATTGAATTCTGTTATCTGCCGCTTCAGTTGGCAATCTTACTCAAAGGGATTCACTCTCCTTCGGATATCAGTCAAGGTAACACAAGCCATCCGAGCCTTAGTCATATGATAGAAGATATCTTCAGACATCTCATCAGCGCCAATGTAGCTCGAGCTTGTCGGTTACTTCCGACGGCCCATTATCAACAGCAACAGCAGGACTTGTAGCGACACCCTATACCTAGAAGGTGTAGTAATCACACATTAACAGAATACATTACAATGAAATAAAGTTCAGGATTAATAAGGCCGAAATGGCAAGCATCTAAAACCCATCTTGCAACACAAAACACAGATATCTGTACTGTTCACGACTGAAGACATTGTTATGGTTGTCTTCAAGTCGGATAGTTTAGAACCTTCATTCAAAACTATGTATGAACTAAGCAAGCGACCTATTCGGTATATAACAGGACCAATTGTGAAAATTGTCCAGTACACAACGGAAGGATCATGAAAATTTAACATGCAACTACATACTCACCTCATCGTAGTTTGATTCGTTCAAATCTTCTTCCTCTTCTTCTTGCTCTTTTCGACGTTTTGAAGGGGCCACATGCCTTTCATCAGACACATCGTTTGCCTCACGCGCCGGACCAATATCGGACCGAGTGGTGAAGGCTACCGCTCCTCTTCCAATACCGGCAGCGTAGCCTAGTGGGGCAGGGAGCCCGATAAACTCTTTTCGTTTCTTGGTGACTAGTGCTTGTACAGACATGCTAACTGTTAAGGTTTTATCTGAAAACAGAAAGATTGGTCATAAATGAAAAAGCGCAGCAGAAGCGAATGCAGCAACCAACGAGAAGAAATCGTTGAGTCTCTAATGTAGAGTCTTAATATCATGCGAAAATGTAAAGGTGCGAAATGAATGAGCGAATAGTAAAGTGATATAGCACAAAAGCTAGGCAAATAGTAATAAACCCGAAGACTTTTTAAAAAGTGTTAAGAAAACAATTGTGAAGGGATTATATTTCGTCTCTCCTATGCAAAGTAGCCCCTCGACTCGACAAAACAAGATCACGAGGCCAAAATGGAGCAACAGTAAACAGCGAATCCAGCTTGTATGCTGTAAGACGGTCCCCCCCCTGCGTGGCGTATTGAATTGCACGTGGAGACCGGATGATACCAGGTTAATCAAGCCCAAACAGCGGTAGTCGCGGTATCAAAAGTTCAAACGTGCCGACCATGCAATTAACATTCAGCTGTGTTAAAATAAAGTCTCCATGCAACAGAATCAAATAAAGGATGGTTGCTGACAGGTTGTACATGAGTCTAAATATTCCGGACTTGGAACCGAGATCGCGAATATGGTAATTGTCGTTACTGTTGACGAGTTACTTCGAACTATGTTTCAAGTATCACATCCAGGTAGGACGCGAACTAGCTGAATGACAATAACATAGAATAGTAAATGTAAGACTCCGAACCAAAGTTTGAGCCACCTTTTACATACGGTCAAACTCTGAACAATTTGACAATATCCAGACCACAGGTTGGTAAAATAAATTCATTAATTCATTCGAAACGATCAGGAGGTTAGCCATAAGGTTCGAGCCGCCACTAATCGCAACAGTGTCGTAGAATGGCCTGGAGTGAAAAATAACAAAAAAAGAATGAAAATGGATTGAAGAAGGCTAGACATAAGAAACAGAAATGTCATGAATATAGACGTGTCAGTTACTGCGGCACACTGCCAACTCCGTCAGTTTTTAACCTACGATCTGATTGCTCATGAGGACCCCAGCGGGGAAGGCGTCACGTGCCGACCCTATTCAACGGAGTAGTCGGGGGATTTATACCTCGTAGTCGCTTGACCATCCAGCGGTTTCATCGAACTGTTGGGAGTCTCAGTAGATGCCTCGTACGGAAAAAGTCCGGCTGACATGCGGAATACGTGATCCAAACATCGCAGATTATGCTATCCGATTAGCTGACTAATTAATCGCTTATGCCGACAGATCTGAAATACGCGCTGGCGAATTGTCGTGTTGCTCACTCGATCATCCAGGTAGATGTGGGTTAACTGATGGAAACGACTATGATCGAACACAAGTTTCCTGACATCTTCATCATTAATAGGCCACGTTTCCGAAACGTAAAACAAAACAGAATGCGCACACGTACTGCATACCTCTTTCTTTCAATAACAACCAGATGTCTTTTAGCTGCAAGGGATGACGGAGGTCGGCGAAGGCAACACGTTCCTTTACGGTTCTCGTTGCTATCTCATCAGTACTACTGCAAGTTGGCGAGGTGGTGCCACCCAAGTATGTGAAACTGTCAACGGACTCAACCGAACTGCTTGAAACGAAGGGCATGGGAATAGAAATGCTCCGGTCTTCAGGTAACACTGTGCCTTAAAGGTCCGGTGTGCACTCCATTCAAACTAGCTAGGTAATTAACCTTGTTCAACATGGCTTGCGTTTGTGTGATCTGTCTAGTAACGTCGTTTTTCTTTTACCGTTTTACTTTTTCGCTCTAGTTCTTTCAAAATTAGGACGAGTGAAACCTATTCAATGGGCCTTTATGCTCTTAATTCAGTATCGGTTGCATGGTTCACCTCTACAGATCACCGCAATTCCCTGTCTTGGACTAATTAGTGGCCAATGAGACGGTTTTCATGACTCAAACTTTTCCGGCTTGACTCATACTCTCTTGACGCTGTGAAACAATAGTCTGTTATCAAACATTTACAAGCTTCTTACCGTTGACTGTGTTATAATATTTTGTGTTATTTGTTTCATCCTTGAGTTGATAATCGATTTACATTTTCCTTTTCAGCTGTCATACGCCAATCGTTAGACGAATAAAGCCTATCATACGGGCCTCTTACTCTTCTGTTTCTGACTCAAGATTGTTCGTTTGTGCCGTCGAATCCGATTGTTTACAACAGACTGAAGTGCACGGACCGATTGAACTAAATACCTTTAGTAACCACTCGGTCTATCGGTATACTATTTAAGTTCAATGTTCCACCTTTGAAGCTAGAGTCGCTGTACACTTAAACGAAGAATGATGTGATTGTCAGGTATTAGCAACTTACAAGCAACAAACTGAAGCCACTCACAAAAGACTGTAACTAAAAGGCGGTTGCAGCCGAAAACAAAGAAGGTGATTCCATTCCGGATGCTTTCATCAGTTGTTTACACTCTAATCGTATTCGTCAGAGGCATCTTAAACAAGGCACACTAGATCTCCGAACGGCTTGCGAACAATCAAGACTAATCTGGTTTACACAGCCGCAAACTCAGTCGGACGGAGGTCCAATGTAACGCACTCCACGTGATGTTCCAACGCAGCAGAACGACATTGTGAACGAATCTACGGCAAAACCAGAGAGATTAGAGAGTACACATACGATCTACATGGAGCCTATCTGTTGTTTTGTAGCCACAGTCATCACCCTCGCTTTAAATGTCCCACTAAAAGTTTAACGTGTGAAAATTGCGGAGGGCAAGGACACCTCTAAAAGGTTTGCAAAGCAGGAGTCATTTCTAAGCTAATCTCTCTGCTTTCTTTTGCAACTACTACCACTGCATTTCTCTGTACTTCGGAAGTTGTCACAGAATTAACAGCCAGTGGAATATGTATGAATGCAACCACAAACATTGGTAGCTTAGAAAACCATATCTCTGCCCTACTTGTTCGATGATAAAGGTGTCGGACATTTGCAGCATAAAATAACAGTGACGTCTACAATTGTGGCCAGTGCCACCCTCGGGTGCTTCTTCGTCGCAACGCAGTATAAGAATATATATTAACTGCACGTGAAACTCTGTCACGCCCCATCTCTACGCAGATGCCTTGGTTAGTCATAATTTCTCACACCAGGATCAAAGAGTGGTGACCTCTTTCACCGGAAGTAGACCGTCTTTCTCGTTTCGTGGATACTTTGCAGTTCATGTGAAGCTCCAGGCAGGATTCCATCAGCTGGTCCAAAAGTGTACACCTATCGCAACAAAATCAAGAGGCAAGTCGAATTCTGAGGAACAGTTTATACAAACTGAATTACGACGGCCGCTAACTGGTAATACCATCGAACCATCAAAATCCTTATGAAGAGCACATTATTTTAATAATGTGAAGAGGTGCCACATTCCTTTTGGCATGACCAACAAGGCCGCTTATTTTCAAAGTCTGATGGTATAAGCAAAACCGAAAAGTTGTCACATTTTCCCTTATGTTTCAAATAAACGTCCTATCTTACAAAACAAAGTTGGAACGCTTTATGGAATTCGTTCATAGGTACGGATCTACATTTGACAACAGTAGAAGCATTATATGTGAGCGGAAAATTAATCTTCTTCACTGAAAACGATTCGATTTCCTCAGAAACCAGCTGCTCCCACAATGAATCGCAAGAACGAGGTATAAATACTTCTGTTGAATACGATCACTGCTTTTACATTTATCGCATAAAATCTACAAATTAGCCCAAAATAAAGTCAACTCCGTTAGAAATCCTTTCCAGACACCGAAGCATGAGGAAGAGAGTGTATTCGCTACGAAAAATAGTTCCAGAACAGTTTTAGTTATAGAGACGGAAGCCTCCGGGATTGCGATCGCCGCCACATTGACCGGAAATAATACTTTTATGAAGGTAGCGTTCATTTGCAAAAGTCTTTTTATTGTTGAACAACGTGATTCTACGGTTGAACAAGAGGAATACACAACTACTGACGTGGTTAGAAAGTAACCCAGAAAATCGAAACTAGTAGTAAATTGTCACCATGTTCCAATGGCGGTTTAATGACTACTCTATCTACCGGGTAGGCTTCATCCATGATGTCCAGTTCAAATAAGGACGTTGCCTATGCTAGACGTCACCTTCTAGGTTGTTCGACGTGTCCAGTCCTTCTCATGGATCATCAGTCAGGAACTTTTGGGATGCAGAAACTACACTCAGTGGGATGGGAAAATACTTCGAAAACGAGAAAATGTCTAATGGTTTTATTGTCGGAAGCGTTGCGTGAGAGCAAGCGCCGTGCAAGAGGAATACACAATTACTGAAGTGGTTAGAAAATGGATATATTATATTCTAGGGAAATACTCAATGCAGATCACCGATAACCTGCTTTTACTTACGACGAGGAAACAGAAGGAGAAAATCAAGAATGACAAAATTCAGCGTTGGCATTTAGGTCTCCTGCTACATCGTCCATTTTCCAGGTAGAAATACCTAAGTAGCCCACACATTCTCGGAACCACTGCACAGACGCATCGGGTCGCAGTGATCTGAAAAACTTGCATCTCTGTCAACTTGACATAGCAGACGTGGCGCCCTTTAGTAATCAACCCCCTCCACAGGATATAAGAACAAAGACCTCTTAATGCAGAAAAGGTGCCGAAATGATACCAGCATTCACCACCCTACCAGGCAGGTTTTTGAGGTCCTGCTTAGACTTCAAAGGATCGTTACCGCAAAGCTTTCACAACGAGTACCTGGTCATCATCATCATATACAGAAATACATCAATGGTTGACACACTGACGCTTGACTGCCACATAACCACGAAGGATAAAAACCTTATATAGGAAGAGAGAAGAAAAAAGGGAAAGGGGACGGGATCTGACCACTATAAAACAGCTACGTCTACATTCAAACATACAACATCAAGTCGCCTACATCTTGCAAACAAATAACCAAGTGGTAAGTGAAAGTAAGGCGTCATCAGCAAGATACCTTCCTCACGGCTTTCACTGCCCCGCATCATTAAGAGCATTCACTTCACAGACAACCCGGACAAACAACGACAACATTCACACCACTGAGCTCGATCAGTCGCCACCTCACCTAACGTTTCAGGCCATCGACTCTGCGAGCCGCGAGAGCTCCAGCCCGGAAGACGAACCCGATCTACACTGACCAGCCTCTTCGTGAACTATTCCACTTCCCTACGTCAGGTCATCATCAGTACACCTCGCACCTTAAGACAGTCGGTCGCGGCGTCGGCAAACAGTGCTCGGTGTGGCAAACGATTAGCTAGCATCCATAGTACATGACCTAACCATCTAAGTCTGTGCAAATGTAGTGACGAAACAATCAGTGCCAAACACCCGCTTCCTAACCTCCTGGTTGCTCACTCGTTGGTGTCGCCCGATACGAGCGAGTGAACGCATACATCGGTGGTCGGATACCTGAAGACGGTTCAAGTCTTCTACCCTGAGCGGTCACGTTTCGTTGCCGTAGAGTAATACAGCCCTCACTGTTGTGTAATATACGCGACCCTCAAGCTTCAGAGAGATACCTTTCTGTCGCCATAAGTGCCCTGGCCATGGAAATACGCGCCTCTATTTCATTCCCTACACCTCCGCTGCCGCCACTGATGCAGCTTCCCATATGTACAAACCGGTCAACAGCCTCCATGGCTTCATTAGCTAACATTAAATCTATGTAATTACAGCAGTCTTGCGGAATCACTTTGCATTTTGAGGCTCCAAAACGCATTCCGAAGTACTTAGCAGAACGCGAAATTGCGTTCACCGTTGCTTATGTTGCTTGAACGTTTTCGAACAGCAACACCTTGTCGTCAGCATAATCAAGATCAGTCAGCCTTCCACCAGGTAGGAAGTTTACACTAGCATCATTTGAGTGTCGTAGACAGTCCTCCATTATTTCGTCCATGAAGAAATCGAACAAAAATGGTGAAAGGGGACAGCCTTGACGAACGCCGCTCCTGGTGCTGAAA
>LUCH01003798.1:0-12910 GCA_013368495.1 Paragonimus heterotremus
TCACAGACAAGCCTTAACGAGAGCGAAACTTAAGTCTAGTGATGATGCTTGAAAGGGACTGGGAAAAACGTTTACAGCAATGTGATAGCTGCAACCAGTTATGAGTGATATACATCTTTTATATACCAAAATTCTTACTACTTAACAGTAATCACACAAAATCGCATGCAAATCCATGTGGATAAGAAACTTACGGTGAGGCTAGACGCTATGGTTTATGCATCGCACACGTTGGCCAACTAAGCGGAGGTAACGAATATACCATATAAGTGCACAGTCGTTTCACATTGCCAGATAGCAAGTCTGACTTGATTGCTTGACGTGTGGAGGGACAAAAATCAGCCTGCAGACTAACGATATTTTGTAGTTTATGAAAATCGACTGATCTAAATTTATCGGTACAGGAACCTCTATGCGGCCGGCAGTTACTACGAATGAATTTCGGCTATTGATTACAATGATGCTTGTGTGTGTAAACATTCAGCTTACGAGTCTGTCCATTACCGCTAAAGGTAACTGATCTACTGACGTTTGTTTACCGGCGTGAAATTAATCTCACGATCGCGTGTTTCGGGTGGCAGGATAAATCCGTATGAACTTAGATGACTATATACAACTTTTTCCTGGTTGGTTGTTTATCACAGTTTTGCAAGTATGTTTTTCCGAAGTAGAAACGTGTCCTCTTCAGACCAAATGCAACACAGTATATGGAAAGATGGATGTCAAGGCACATCTTCCCCAGTAGAATATGGCTCTAAATCTAATTTTGGTTACAGCAGTTACAGGAAGCCATGAAAATGTCTGAACAAAAGAATTTTACACACGCACACAGGCATATAGTTTTGCCTTCGGTCTGCATAATCGTAGTCTCCACAAAACGGCAGTACATGCAGTCATCTATTGGTAACCATCCTTATATCAGTTTTAGTTCGGTCTGAAGATTAGACAGAGAAACCGAGCCTGCTTTCAACGTGTTGATCTCTGGCAAAACTCTTGTGTGTATTTAAACAGCTGAAACACGCTTTTAAGACATCTGTAGACTTAACTAAACAACACAAGCTACTGTTGCAAGTGGTAGTCTATTAAGAGTGCAACGAAACTTTTCGTTCTTAGTGCAACGTCTACTTGGCTTGCCCCATGGAGTTGTAAATTAAAGCATAACAAAGATGATTGGAAGTCTGAAATTAATTTTATCCTAAAGATATAAATAGTAACTTTAACAAAAGGTTTTCTTCTGTTCTCTACAATCGGATGCA
The DNA here is from genome assembly GCA_013368495.1 of Paragonimus heterotremus. NCBI lineage: Eukaryota > Metazoa > Platyhelminthes > Trematoda > Plagiorchiida > Troglotrematidae > Paragonimus > Paragonimus heterotremus. Next base: position 1,257 of record LUCH01003798.1, read on the forward strand.
GGTAAATGTCGATAAAGCACCAGTAAACTTCGCTACTGTTCATTTGTCTAACGTTTTGAACCAACTGTTTGGTTATCAAGCACAGTTCAGATGATCTGTAGAGAAAAGTTGTTGCTGAAATCCAAACCGGCAATCGTGAGGAAATTTTAGTCTCAGTTGATGCGTTTGATGGAAAGTGGAAAAGAATCGTTTACCCATACACCATTGAACAAACTGGCTGTTAGTTTGCACCGTACTAAAAATGGATTTTACACGTTCAGATAAACATTCAGCGCTATTGTTTATATTTGGTTTCACACTTCTTTTTATTACTGCATTTCTGGAATTTAATCTACTAATTTGAATTGCGTCGTTTCAGAATTATCTCAATAAAGTAATATGTTGATGCGCAACGATGCTATTTGTCAAGCATTCCAATGAGCAATTTCCCTTAGTAAGCAGCTCTATACCTCAGCTCATTAAATACAGTGCAATCCAATCATCACTTCAGATGTAAGATTACAGCCTAGGTACGTTATTTCTTTCGTGAGTGATGAAACCCTTTTCGACAAAGTTGCATCCTGAGAAAATAGGTCGCAGTCCAATCCCAGTAATTGCTAGATTGTGCACTGTTGACCAGCTTAAACGAATTTGAAACTCAAAATGAGTTATTTTAAGAACTTGTGGAAATGTGACAGCTGTGATCACTTAACAGTCACGTTCAATTTTCAACGACAAAAATTCCTTATTGATTCTCAGTTGTCCGAATACCGCTCAACAAGCCTAGTGGTTCTTGTTATCTTAACTTCGAACAAATTCCTGGTTGTGAATTCATCGGTTGGATGTAACACTATAGTTATTGTGTCTTCTTCCGGGGAGATCGGACAAACTGAGCATTAATCACAAATGAACGCGGTCAAGCGTTTTCGCGTGACCATTCCCTGCTGCCTAATGTGAGTTCAATGATCCCGTGGTGGATAATGTGGCATCATCACAACATAGGCTTGAGTTCCGATTCCCGCCGTGACGAGAATACTCCTTACTGGTGATGTGAACAGAGAACAAAACGCGAGTATGATGGTTCTTTTTAAAGGGGGGTTGTGCAAATGTCTACTTGGATAAAAAAAGTCTGTCCTCAACTGTAGGCATTGTTTACCTTGTATCGGCTTACTCCCTGATTAATTTTCACTACGCTGTCTACAGTGTCTCGTATACAGCACCATGAAGCTACGTACTTATGCATAAATCAGTGCGATTTATGTATCTGGAATAATTGTGGGAGCTTGTTACTTTCAGACCGCGGTTGTCTTGAAAAGAGCACTAGATCATCATTTCAATACCTGGCTGGTTCGAAGCCGAATTACGATATTATATAGCTGGAACAGTACTGAAGAAAACCTGAACCGTTACTCCCATTTGTGGTGGTTTCTGCAAAAAGATTTCACAGGGCGATTTCCTGGAACTGAACATGTGTTATACTGCGATGAAAACATACCTTTCACCATCCTGGCGCGGATTGTTTCTGTCACCTAATCTGCTAGTGTAAATCGTGAGAAGGTTATTAGATATACTGAATGAACTTACAAAGTGTTGTTTGTTTGTGGATAACACACGGTTCTCCTACTAATCCTATTCGAGGTAGTTTAACAACTGAGAACATAATGTCAGGCACTTTGGGTGGATTTTGTTATTGAGTATCCTTTCATCATCAACCTTCCTTCAATTTTCTATCAATTCTCTCTAGTTCCTCCCGTAACCTTTCGAAAAGTGATACATTCATTACAGAAACTGCTGTAAATGATTACTGCGTTAGTCGCACTGATATTTTATAATTAAATATGCACTGCATTCTGCTTGTTTTCAGGATTTATGCAAAAATGCCTTCTAACCAATTCTTCTGTTTCCAGTGCTTCTCTGTAATTTACAATGTGCATTTTCCTACATAAATTGTACAAGACTATTTTAATTTTTCACATACAGGTAGGACAAATTATGCACGAACTGGCACACGCTCTGGGTCTGATGCACGAACTTATGCGACCCGATAGGGACGAACATATAGTGGTACATGAAAAAAATATACTGGAAAAATACCTGTCCGAATTCACAAAAATTCCCCCTACAAGTGGAAAACTATGGGATAGAAAATTTGATTTTCAATCTATCACACTCTACGATCCTTTTGTAAGTGAAAAGTTCATTGCTTGTTTTGAAGTATACAGGTGCTAAATGACAGTGTGTCACACACTGGTATTTCCTCCGCCTAACTGAATGTTATTTTACCTTGGGAATGGGAGGCGCAAAGGGTACTTTTGTCTTATTGTTGTGTCCTCAAAAATGTGCATCATATAACAAGGGTAAAAAATCGTTTGGTCTGCTAGTTGGAATAGATCCATTTGACTGTTTATAAACAAGAATGATTGTCTTATGAACCACCTATTATTGTTTTAAGAGAAAACTGACTTCACTGCTCGAAGTAGAACATCATTTATTACATGACGAATCATCATAAAAAAATTCAATTAGGTGTTTCGTGAAATCTTACGTTTTTTACCTATCATTAGATACATCCCTCTTTTCATCTGTAAGAGTATTCAAATGTATTAACTAACGCAGACATCAACTTTTGTAGCTGCATAGTTTGACACAGATGTTCATATTTTTCACCCAGCCTTTTCCTGAGGTGTGAAATGATTGCCACTCGAAATAGGTGGCCGTGACTTGTAAAACTCAGTGTTAGTTCCTGAGAGCGATGACCCTCGATTGCGTTGAAATGACCTTGTTTGTGATCTGCTGGAAATAACTCCTAAACGACAAAGAAGGTTGAAAAGTCCTTTAAAACCCTACTGTTTACGAAATCAAAAGTCTCTTTCGGAACTTGACTAGCGGTCATAGTGGACATCACATACCCCTGTTTATTCGGGCGGCTAGTTTGACAGCAGTCAAATATAAGCTAGCGTTTACCTCCGGCCAGTCAATATTAGCAGTTCATCCTGAAGACTAAGCAGGCGGTTCAACGTGAGAACGGTGTGCGAGCAATCACTTGTTGTTTGTCCGTTGATAAAGAGCGCTGAAACATGATCATAGTCAGCATGAGTGATGACTGAACTGGTGATTGGTTGTAAATGTACCTCACATCCAATGGAAAGCTAAATTATTAGGCACATGCTATGATGCTGCATATAAACCTCGGGATAACATTATATAATCATCTATTGTTCACTAAATACTTTTGGTATTGTACTTAACAGAATTAATTTTGTGCTGGTCACTAACTAATTAACCAACGAATCAACGAAGGAAGTAATTACGTGTCGACTCGTGAGTCCACTGTTGGTGTTTGGTGTTTGGACTGCCAAAACTTAAGTCAATACATTCGGTAGAGTCATGTTATATATGAGGTCACACGCGAATGTGAAGGTGATATTCCATGGTGACCGTGCCCCATTTCACGAAATTGATATTTTTCCTTTGTAAATTGCATATCAGATTGGCTAGCTTGCGGTCCTGAGTTAGATGTGATCAAGAATGTATCGGGTATATTTTTATACAAAGGTGCTAGGTTTTAAGATTAAACTGACAAAGTTGAAGGATATCTCAAAATCAGACTGGAATTTTCCTTGACTTGTGAGAAACGTGTTGAAACGATGAGATGCGGTTCCAAATGAGTGCTAGAGGAACACATTCTATCGACCGAAATGATCGAAATATTTTGTGGCCGTCTTTATGACCTCCTTCTTCAGTTCACTAAGAAAAACTGGTTTTCAAGTACTCTTTTACTACTATTATAACTTGCATATTAATACAAAAAGAGCTGTAACTGCGATGTGTGGTAGCAATCGTAGGTGTAAGATATTGAGTGGTCCTATAGTTTAGCAGTTGGGGTTATATAATGCAGACAGTTTCTTTAAAGTGCTGACAGCATTATGTTGATGGTGTTAAGATAGGGCGTGAAAGTAAGTTTCAACTGACAGGCAGTATTGCACGTTGAAAGTGCATCGATGAGGATTAAAAAACGCGGTAAAAATAGTCTCCCCATGTAGATGAATGTACAGCATCATCCCCGGCTGTCAGTCATGGCCACATGGAGCAATTTTTGACGAACAGTTTATGGTGTAGACCGTCTATAACTATACTTTGAAATATTTACAGAACGAACAAAACACGAACGGGATACGTGTTGACGGTTGGTCCCGGTGACCGCCAGCAGAGTAGTGAGCGACTGTTTTAACCATGATGCGTCTGATTGGTACCATGCACAATAGGGACGCGGAATCACATCATCTGAATAAGTGTCCAGTTATTAGGCCAGCACAGGAGGCTGGGTTCAGTGAAGTTGATGGAAGCTTCGTGAATAACCTGTCGTATTTGCCGCGTTTACTTTCTTTACAGACTGAAATTGGTCGTCCATTTTCTGGTTACTTTGCCTACTAACAAATAGGTACCGCGACCCCAGATTGGGTTGGAAGGAGTGATTCTCAACAAATGATGGACAGCTGTTTCATCGTTGACGAAGCTAGTGAACACCATGTATGCTGAAGGATCGAATCCACGATCCGTGAATATATGTCGAGTTTCCATACAAGATTACTTGTCTTCATGTTATTAATACAATAAGTTACGTGAAGCTTGATGAGCAGTGAAAACCAAGGTTTGATGACCTAATGGAGGAAAATAATCTTCTGATTATGCGTGTGTTTCTGAGACAACAAAATTCACTGAAAGCTTAACCCGGTAAATTGATTCTGCTGTCCATTATTATCATTGTTAAGAGCAACGTGAATTGAGTAGGTATGCTGTTTAATGTAAGTCTCCCATTGCTATTACCCTTACACCGAATAAAACTTTTATATAAGAATATTTTAACTACTAATGACTTGCAACGTACTATCAATCAACTGCATGTTGTTTCCGTATCCATGGACATCAGATTGGCGCACGTAAAAAATAAAGACGACCGCGCTCTCAACATGAATAATTATCATGTTCTATTCAGAAATCATAAAAAGTATTCACTACTTATGAAGTATCTGACTGTAAATAGAATTGCATCGTTTGCGCCTGATTTTACACATTTCATATGACGTTGAGCTTGTACAAAAGAACTTACACTGAAGATGATTATCATTGTGAACTTTCGCCTATCATTTTATGAAATTCCTGAGTTTCTGGCGTGGCTTTGTAGCTCAGCTGGTAGAGCGCTTACCGCGTTTGGGCATGGTGTTTCTCTCGTTGGTTCGAATCCAGCCGAAGTCCGGATTTTTCGCAAATGGATTTTTTTTAATTATCAAATCTGCCAAACCACTTATCAGTAATTCAATCAATCATGGCTTCAACGTTCTCGGATAAAAAATTAGATCACAATATCCTAATAGCTTAACTTTGGTTGGAAGCGAGAATGTGTGCAGACAGGTACTATCCGCCATCGAAACAGACTTGTGATTAAATTTGTCTGAAACTAACGTTTTGTAGATAGTGCTATCCATACCTGGATTAGTTGACTATCGTTACTGACACTTAAGAACACCTGCAGTTGAAGTGACCATAAACAGCACATCCAACATCGCCCAAGTGCCCACTACATATCGGATCCGTATTAGACCATCAAGCCCTTGCATGAAGACACTTGTTTTCAGGTTGATAATTAGTTAAAATCTGGAACCTGTTCTATGAGTTTTGAAATTACGAATGAGAATTTCTGCCAACCCGCATATATCCCAACGATTATGCTATTGGGGTTAGATAGCACATATCTTAATCACTTATAAATTCCGTTGGGTATCGTATCAGTCTCTTTATTATAATTTATTCCGATAAGTAAAAAAAATTTCAAGTCCTCTGGATGGGGGAGGTTTTTGTGCAGTTTTATATCGCACACCTTCCTGTATCCTAATTGTCTGATGCACAGTCGCATGAGCTACCGACGATTCATTCAAGGTTTCCGAGTTCGACTCCTGAGAATGTTTTGCTGCTGAGGCTGGACTTGTTGGAACCGATTGACCATCAGTTTGTTGATTTCATTGTGACCAACCGTCCGTAGATTCCTCTTTTAGGTCCTTCTGGTATCCCATCGGTTGTTTGTTAGTTTAGAAGTCAACGGCGAATAACAGGTCAAATTTCACTCATGAAAATAGAAGCAAAACAGCTTTGGAAAGTTGGAATGTTTAGTTCCAAGTAATTATGGTTGTTGTTCATTTGTACCGATGAGTAAATAGAGTGTCCGCTATTTGTTGCATCGAATGGGAAGTTGTCCGCAAAAATTGTTTTATATAGTATGGTTTGACAACTGAGTAACTTTCAATTTGCTTAAAACCTTGAAGATGATGATGGTTCGTTTACCCCCACCATACCCAGTTGTATCCAACAAACGTGAACCTCGGTTCCCTCAATGTCATACTTTTGGGGCTATCTTAAGACACCAATTGTTGCATAAATTCGCGTATTCTCCGTCATCACCGGGCATGCAAATTAACACCATTTAATTACCAGATATAGTGGCAAGCACACGGTTGTCAAGATTACCACAAGAACCGGAATATTAACAGTCACTTGGTTTTCAAAACCTACATGTAACACCCAACATTCGATCAACTGGACGTCGGAACCACTAAGATTTTTCGACTGTGAACATGTATCAGATCAGTAAACAAAGCTAAAATACTGGCTTTGTGACCTGTGATCATTAGATTATTTGCCATGGAAGACGTGGAGCTTTCTGCCCACCAAATCCAGCTTGTCATTGAAGATTCTGATGCCTTGCTTAACCACTTTCACATATACTGTTTTTGGCTTTGGATTTGCTCAATCGCTGTGAAGTTATCACAATTACAGGAAGGCTGATAAGGAACCCTGCAGTTTGCTTTCTCAACTGGGGTGTGTGGCATTCAACATTTGGCTAACAAAACATCATCCTTGAAGACAACGTTTATGTGGTCTAACCGGGCACCCCCACAAGCTCTACTTTCGCATGTGTTGCTAACTTGTCACTGATTCAACTTACTGCAATCACATTTGAGTATGGTTTCCGCGTTCAAACACAAGGTTTTGCGATTGTTCTCTTTAAGCCTAATGGTTAAACTCACAAACCACTATAACCAAAAGTTCAGGCTTGAAAGCCCAGTCGTTCCTCATATGAGCTCGGTGGAGTATTGGTTAGAACAACGACCCCACAGACGCTTGGCTATCCCCAGACTTTACTAACATATGCACTACCAGTGACAACAGTGAGAGAAATCAAAATTTATATAAACTTCACAGGAACCGTTTATCAGACTGGGAAATATGATATCGGACAAAGGAAGTGTTTAATCTGAGGAAAGATTAATTCCAAGAATCATCCTGGTGTATGATCAGCCATGTTGGGTCTTGTCTAACTTGAACTCTTAAAAATTTCCAGATGATTTAACTTTTTTGAAAAATGTATGTTAGAGGTAAAACCTCGTTCATTGCCAAAGCAGTCGGTTGACAACAAATGTAGTGACCAATAATCTTGTGGCTTTTTTAAGGATTTCAGCGGAGACCGTGTTCGTCCGCTTATCTGTTTTGAGTGCACGTTTTTATGAATGTTTGTTATAGGAGTCGCGACACCAGCTCAACGCCATTTTCACTTGTGCAATTAGTTATACGCAGAGCATGATTAGACTTTCTGGAAGGTTCACTTGTTACTCTATTTTCTAAGGTCTTTTCACATGCTCCATGTACTCCGAGTTTATACTCAACTGCTGTTTGGCAATTTCACTGGCGAGCATGAACCTAACCCGCGGTTTCCTCGATATTTTCGTGACTGCTACTTCTGGTTGTATACTAGGCTAGAATTGGCTAGTTATCCTGTTTCAAACGTTACTTGAATTACAATGTCTGTCACCAAACTCTACTCTGTTCCTTTATTCCGATGCCTGTTCGGTTCACAACTCGACTGCTCTTCAAAAAGACGTTCAATAAGGTTAGTGGATGTGGTCCAAGTGTAATTCCGCCAGTCCACTACGCAAACTATTATGCAACGGAATAGAACAGTGCATAACAAATTTAACGAAATCTGGCACTGTAACCTTCCTGAAGGGTAATTACTGTGAATTTAGTTCCCTTAGCATGTGTAGTCGCATTGTCTTTTCAGAATGACATGATCCAGAAGCTGGACCGACACAGGTGGTTTACATTTCTTCATTTTTGGGTCCATCCGCATATGTCGTATACAGTGTAAGTCGAACGAAACAAAACTGGGATTACTGCATAATTTTATAGCAGCGAGACTTGTACACCAAACATTTGTCAAGTGTGCTATCTAAACACATTCTACCTCGGCTCCTTCAGACAAGTCCTTGACAACGTGTAGTTAAACCATTCTCAAACAGAGATGTGTGAGCAGCTATGCCACGTGTGTTTGTTTAGCTGAGTTTCAGACGGTTGCAGTGATTGTCTCCTGAGGTGCATGCGAGAAGACGGACTACACAGGGACACGTAACTTGTTCCAGACATTATGAAGTCAAGTTTTGAGTTGCGGCTATTTATTTAAATCTAGTATGGAGACTGTTAAGGTTAGCATTGTAGCCTGAGAAACAGTGGCAGAAGACAACAGAGAAGGAAGAATTAAGAATGATGACGATTACGCTAAACAGTCACCAGAGTAGGGATCAGTCATGATAAGATATTCCAACATTGGCAAGGTCAGCAGCCAAAGTCGGGTTGTACAGACACAACGATAGCTGTGAGTTGGTCTCAGGGGCAATAATACACTGTCTGTCGGGACAGACAGACATTGTCAAGGTTGCGGTTGACGACACGATTACCTTATCTTCTTGTAGTGCGATCTTAAACCTTGCCCGGTACGGATTAACAATAGTGAAGAAAAGTTTTATTGGACGATTCTGGCATCTGTTGAAAACCTGAAGAAGTTCGCTATTAAATTAGGACAGTACACGATGGACGGGCTTCTTCATTGAGTGAAGTAAACCTGTACTAAAAATATCTCGCTGAATCCAAAAAGAATTCTTTACCCAAAGATAGTTTGTTGCGGAAAGCAACCTGTTATTTGCGGATTCACTACTATGAAGAAAAAATTCGCTTACACACACTGGTTGTACTGCTGATTGTTCGGTTAGTGAGCCTTCACTTAAACATATATTGGGTTCCAAGTGCTGTCCGAGCTAGTCAGTTTTGAGTAAAGGAGTACTCGTTAGTGTATACAGTCTGACATGTTGCACACCGACATCAAGTTCAGTCCATTTTGCAATAACAGAGATCCGTTGTTTCTTTGTGTTGTTTTCAAAAATAATACCTAACGCACTGATGAGTAGTGTGGCAGACCTACTAATTCGGAATTGATGCAGTTTTAAACACTAAGCACTGACCGGATTGTAATCAGTAGCCAGAACAGCGTGTTCGGGTGGCAAGTGATCTACTGGCTGAGCTAAGTGGGTGCTCCAGAAGCGCAGAAATGTTACAGATCGATGCAATCACTAATCCACTTTGAAGGTTTATCAGAAGTCCAATAAATGATTTACAGTCTATTGTCATCCAAGTCAAAAAATCTTCCCTGCTATCCATCAGATACATCTTTTCAATAATGGGCAGTGGCTTAGGTCGATTTTAGTGAGAGTTACTCGAGAAATCCTACAGGAGCAGCTTATTCCTCAGGTCATTTGGTGAATGGATGATTAACCGGGTAAAAAAATGTAACTTCTGAGCTCTCGACATGGCTTGGTAGAGTGGTTAGTAGTGCGCTTTTCAGGTTAAGACATGGTCTTACTGTCGACGGTTCTATTCCAGCTGAACTCCAGATTCTCCACAATTATATCTCTTAAATCCATGTTTATTTTCTGTCACATGTATACACCGACCGATAGTTTGAAGTTCACGTGGTTGCACTTTTATACAAAGTCGAACAGCACACTGAAGTAGTATACCAATTGCTCGACTGAAACCAGCCATAAAAATTGTCTTATACCGCATACTTCATGTAACCGAAGCTCACTATGAGATATTGCTGGTGTACAGGCGCAAGCCGTTTGCCGTACTACTCACTAGGTCTCCCGGGATGATATCTTCAGAACGTAACGTACAATTGTTTACATTAGGACCTACCAGCGTAAACGGCAAACAGTAACTGAGTTACATAAACATAATGCGATTTGTATAATGTAGTTTTAACGTAAACAGCCAAGCGTGCATTCATGAGTACAAAGTACACCTACGCTGTCGCTATTTTGGTTTTCCTCAACTTCATTTTTGTGAATAACTTTGTTTGTACTAGCATACAGAGAATGTTTAGTAATCACTGGTATTCACCTTATAGGTAGTTCGAGGAAATCCCTGCAGTTACTAGGTTGCGACCTTTATGAAGATACCTATACTTGCAGTCAACACTCAATACACACCAGTAGCGTGACAAAAGTGTATGTAATTAGGTAAAAAACAATTAAAGTAGATTAGAGTGGCCGACGAAAACATTATCCACCGCTAAATGACCTATGCTATTCATAAAATGGGTTAATAGGCCTCTTCATCTTTTTGTACTGTTAACCGTCCATATTATAATAAACTGCTGACTGCAGTCTAACATGCTATTCATGCAGTTTTTGAAAAAGTTGTGGCACCACATTCATGGTAATTTGTAAATCCGAAGTTTTACACAAAAAAGAAAATGGTCACATTCTTATGTGTTCCCTAATGTATAGGTCAGAAAATTAAGGAACATTCTCTGAGAAAACAAAAATGAAGAAAAATTAAAACACGATTCACTTACATTGTGTCGATGATAAAAGTTTCAACATATTAAAACAGAACACTGGTATGACAAACATGCACAAACGTCCAGATAGTGAGAGAAAAACCGACAGTCGCACACAGATAATCGTTGGTAGTCACTTTTTGTAACTGTGTCAAAGGTTGACCACCATTTAAACCGGTCATGATACGGGAGTGTATGTGACAGACTTCAAACAACGAACGAAGTCTATGTCTTGTCTCCAGAGGTAAACAACATTAACACTCTTAAGTTTTGGGAATAAAAACTTATTGTCCTGTACAGCTTTTACCACAATTGTCCAGATTATCGACCATGAACATGCAGTGCATTCATCTGTAATAACCAACTCTGTATACCCAGACAAACCTAAATCCAAGGTCCTGTACACAGGAAAGACAAAAGGGGAACTGGCAGCGTCTATAAAATCTAATAGTCAAAAGGGCTGGTTGTGCAACAGGAAACATGTGATTAGTTGTTGACCTTGACGAGCATCATCTAACCTCATAAATTGCGAACCAAGTGTGCATAAAAGGAAGGTTCATGAAGTTTGTCTTGTGAATTTTTCCGATTAATTAGAAGCGCAAATTGCGATTTACCGAAGCTGTCGCTGTTAGAATCCACAGTCGCTTGCTGCATTTTGGAAAGCAGTTTGCTGTTATGTTGCTGACATACCGGAACTCCCAACTCCAGAGTTATACTCATAACAGTCAGCAGTTCCCATCTTCATTCTCACCAATCGTCTGCCTACTCCGTAAATATCACTTGATAAAGCATTTTTTGGATGTTGAAAACACAGCTATGTATTTGTTTGTGAAACATTTTTGTCGCTTTATTAATTTGAACAAAATAGAGGACTTGAAAAAGGCCAATAATAGCGTGTAAGATGTCTTGCGCAAGACATCTTACACGCTATTATTGGCCTTTTTCAAGT